>OOFC01049361.1:3161-17980 GCA_900323345.1 Pseudochromis fuscus | reverse complement strand
AAAAAAAAAAAAAAGTTCCCTCAGTTTAACAAATTATTCCCCAGATGAACTAAACCATTCACTCAGTTTCACCAGTACTCCCTACCCTTGATTTCATGATCCATGAGTATCCACTAAAGGTCATATTTAACTTTATATGTGTTGAGATGTGTGTTTATTGTTGGGAAATGTTGTGTGTAGTGTGAATTTTCATGAAAAATGTCATCCTAGTTTTATCAATAATCCGTGCCCTTAATTTAATAATCCACGCCCTCAGGTTAAGCTAATGACGTCCTAAACACTGCAAAAGAGGAGTGCAGCCTTCCTGAATATCCACTTAAGGTAATATTTAACGTTATATTGTGTTGAGATGTGTGTTTATTGTTGAGAAATGTTGTGTTTAGTGTGAATTTTCACTAAAAATGTCATACTGAGGGCATGGATTATGAAATTGCAGGGACAGATTAGGTAGTTGTTAAACTGAGGGAACAATGTGTTAAACTTGGGGAATGATTTGTTAAAATGAGAGAATGATTTTTTTCTTTATGCCTGTTGCTTCACAAACACAACTGACAGCAGAGCATGATGGGACACCAGTGTCCTTTCCGAGATGCTGAGTATTACTGAATAGACAAATTTCTTAATTTCACATAACAATGAACTTTACTTGTCCACTACAAGGGTCAAAGGTCAGGCTTACTTATTGAATCATGTGTATGTGTGTGTGCATCTGTGTATGTTTTCACAGGATGTCGACCTTGTCCATGGCCTCTGTATAAGCCAGGAAGAGGTTCAAGGAATGGTCACCAGGATTTGAGATTATTTTTAACGCACAGACACAAACTGACATTTTACATAATAATTCTTCCCTCCAGTCACAGGATACAAACATGACAGACACAGCTGACCTGACACCAGTTAAAATAACATGAAGTGTTGTTCTTTTGTTTTTATTTCTAGTCTTAGGTCAAACAGCATTTCAATTTGTAGACTACCTTTTTTTTTTTTTTAAAGGAATATTTCACATTCTCGATGTCGCTTTGGATGCAATAATGTTTGTTTTGTTTTTAATATCATCTAAAATTAATCCTGAGAAGAGTCAAAATACAAGAAAAGCATCAGGAGTTAGTTGTTACATGACTTCATATTGGATGAAATAAATTACTATAGGTAATAACAAACAATTAAGTCCGACAACACATCACCGCACAATTTTGTTATTGGGTTCTACTGCCACACTTTGTGTCGCCATGGAGACAGGGTGCAATTAGCAGTAGGGTGTCACCACTCGGGCAACCTTGTGACCACTCCACCCGCACACACACACACACACTGTGAGTCACAAGTGGATGTGTCAGTGCACTCCACTACAGAAGGACAGGGAGACACGCTGGGTGTGGTCCTATGTAAGGTGATGGATGACGTCCTTGCCGCAACCTTGGTGACTCCTATTGGTTGGGCAGGGCATCTACAGGGGCAGGGATGGATCAAAGGGGGGAAAGTGTGAATTTTCCCCAAGTTGTGTCCTCGTCTCATCGTGAGCCGGTGAAAAGAAGCAGCTGACAGCCTCATGTAGGTGTCTGTCTGCAGGCGTCCTCTGATCCACAGGGAGGTCAGCACTGAAAACCACCGTCGAGCTTTAGACATGAACAGAACTGGTGAACAGCTGAACATTTTCTGGAGTTTGTTTCTGATGTTGACAAATGTGCAGACCTCTGACCGTCAGAGGTCGTGGGAGGGCAGGAGCCTATCCCAGCTGGCAATGGGCGAGAAGTGGGGACAGGTCGCCAGTCTATTGCAAGGACAACACACAGAGACAAAAAACCATCCACACTCCAGAGCCACAGGGAGAACATGCAAACTCCACACAGGAAGGCCACAGCCGAGATTCGAACCACCACCCAAGTTTATATTTAATCTAATTTAATCAAAAATGTATCAATAAAACATTCAGAGGAAGTCAAGAAACAAGTGTGTGCATATGAATATTTTAATACTATATTGTAGATACTATGCAAATATATGCAAGTAATTCTGCAATAAATAAGTTTAACTGAAAATATTTAGTTACAATGACATGACATAACATGTTTTTTGTTAAATCTCTACTCCAATTGCTTTATGTAAGGTATTATTTTGATATTATGTTTAATTCCCATCATGAAATAAAACAGTGATATGTAGGAGGACTCCAAGTGCACACATCACTCATTATTAAATCCTCCTATTATATAAGATGTTGATGTAAGATACATAACATGACAAGTGAGTGAAATCCATTTGCTGATGAAACAAATTACATGTGAGTGAGTAAAGGTTTAGTTCAGGGTGTTTGTCAAACTTTGTTTTTTTCTTCATCACCATCTCTGTTTGTAACTTTTGGCGGCAGGATGTTTACAGCAGCCATGACTCTGGCATGTATGTGTGTGTGTGTGTGTGTGTGTGTGTGTGGGAGAGAGCATCATCCCCACCCAGTATTCTGCAATACAAGGTCCCTTGTGAGTTTGGGAGTGTACATTTTAATCCTGATGTATAGTTTCCTCGTGCCACAAACACACACATCAATCACACACACCCAAACACAGACACACATGTTCATCTGGCATCACTGAGGACAGATGTTCTCACATTTATCACAAACCAGTTCGAGATCTGCTGTGTTTTCCTGCGGAAAAGATAAAATACCAAGCAACACCAGAGACAAACACGTATCAGCTGTTTTAAAAATGCTTTCACCTCTCGCTGTGCCTCTCTCTTGTCATTTTATTACCGTCCTCTCTCCAGTGTACTGTAGTATTTTTACACAATTTCCAGGAAAGACAGAAATACTGTACTTAAAATAGTTGTACTATAATTCTTCATTTAATTTTAGTTTATTGGGTTTTATTTAGGGGCAATTCCTGAACAATGGAATCTACAAATAGTAACACACACACACACACACACTTGTTCTTCAATCTTTGTGGGGACTCCCGTTGGCGTGATGCATTCCCTTGCCCCTTAGCCCATCCTCAACCATCACAACCGAATGTATTGCCCCAACCCTTACCTAAAACTGCGCTGAAACTGATTACATACTAAGTGAATGCAACAATGTGACATTTACGTTAAGTGAGTTGAAGTTTTCAGCAACAAATTCACATCACAACACCAACCAGCGCTGAGGTTCCCCGATGTCTGTAACCTCCAGAGCTTTATGACACAACTTTGACTCTCTTTGTGTCAGGATAAAACCAGGAGGGAAAGCTTTTTAGAGTTTCTGGGACTTTCACAACAGATAAAAGGAGCAATATTTGCAATCTTGTTTATTGTTAGTGGCGCATGTAGCGATGTATATTTCGTACACAAGTACATATTGCGAGTACACAACAGGTGAAAAATTTGCATCGTGTCCAGTGCAAATGCGACTTAATCTTACCTAACTCTAATTTTAACCTTAACCCTAAAACCATGTGTTAACACTCAAACAGCTCTTTGAAGAAGTGAGGACCAGCCATAAAAGATTCATTCTATTCTGTTGTATTCTGAAATGTCCTCACTTCCCAAATATGTCCTCATTCTGTTAGTCTACAAGTGTGTTCTGGTCCTCACTTTGTACCATGCACGAGAACACACACACACACACACACACTCACACACACACACACACACACTGCTTGCTGTTAATTATTAATGATTAAAAACAAAACTACTGTAAGAGTAAATCTGACACTTGTGAAATTGATCCCCATATCTAATATTATTACACAAATAATAATATCACCATACGATGGAGGATGCACATGTGTTGCTGAGAGAGGACGAGGACAAGAGGGGTCAAAGTGGGACAGACAGGAAGTGGTGGACAAGCACAGCACTTCCTGTGTGAGAGAAGAGTGCAGCATCTTCCCTGTGTGTGTGTGTGTGTGTATGTTTTACAGGGTCTTTAAGTCACAGTACGAAGGATGCTTTAACTTCCTGCCACACACACACACACACACACACACACACACACACATAAGGAAGTCCCCAGATAATACAATAATGTCTGTGGTCCCAAAGCTACTATCTCATGTTTTGTTTACCATGTGTTGCTCATGTCGTGCAGACCACTGAAATAACATAGAAGCATTCGTACTGTAACTGAAGCATCACTAATCATTTCCTTGTTGAGACACTAAAAGGAAACCTCCCCAAAATAAATCCAAGATAAGCCTGAGCCCCTTGAGCAATAACATCAAGGAATTCCATTTTTCTGACCAAACACTGTCTTCATCTTCCTCATATGTTTCATTGTACTTGAACACAACACAGATTTTTGCCACTCATAGAATTCCTTGAAAGCGTCTCATATATAAACCCCTAAAATTAGAAAATAAATAGGTTATATTTCCTACCAAATGCATTGCAGTTTCTTTGACTTGTTTGTATTTATCGTCACAGTGGGGAGGGATTGTCACTTTTAGCCTGACTCAATACATCTCTGTAAATAAAATCCTATATAATCTAAACGTTGCCTTTATTAATTTTCTACTTCACTGATAAACAATATAGTTGTTCAACATGAACCCCATGATTTTATAGTTTTATTGTTTAATCTGTTTAAGCTTCCACAGTGTTCACTATAATTTCATTAAAATCATTTACAATCAAATGTTTGCAGACTCATTTGTTATTCTCTACTGCAGTTATTAGGATATATACATAAATGTTCTTACTGTTGAATGGCTGGGAGACTGAAAAAAGTCAAATCTGCTACAAGTTAAATGCAAATGTGTTTCATATTCTTCTGAAAACAGTCAACACTTAAATAGTTGAATATATGCACTTTATTACACTTTTGGACTGTTTATGTTGACAGAGAACCAGAGAAGTACAGATTTAGGCAACGCACACAACTTCCTTCAGACAGACAAAATATCAAGTGCTTTCACTTACACAGGATCTCATGTTGTGATCCATCGGACGTGAAAACATCACCAATCAGAAGAACTTTGTTTTACAACAACCATTTTCCCCCATGTTGGTGTGTGATCTGTCTCTGAAGTACGAGCTGTAGCACATGGGATGATGGGGATAACTTCCCGATGTGTGTCTAAGAAATGCAGTCAGTCCTCTTATGTACAATTAATATACAGTGACAGCACAGAAGTGCACAATGCATGGTGCAGAATGGGTCTAAACTGAACATATTCAGTTCTGTAGCTCCCAAAAAAATATTTAACATTTGAGGTCATATGGGAAACCAATTCTAGTTAGAGTGTTGAATCTTGTGATAACTCATTAGAGCTCTGGTAACAATGTCTCTAATGTGAAATATATATATGTACACACACGCACATACTGGCATATTGATACAGTAACATATCAGAAACTTTGTAAAGAGGAATTATGTTTATTACATGTATACAATTTAAATACATGACATGGAAAGCCAAAGTTTTTTGTAAAAACAAAGAGAAACATTTTAAAAATGTGTCAATTAGTGTCACCACAAAATAAGCAAACAGCTGTCCGTTCACTGGACTGTGATGTTAGGTTATACTAGATTACTTTCAGAAGGTGAATAATAACTGATCAGTTTTCAATCAATAACCCACTGGAACATTCCCAGCTCAGTAGCTTGTGTAATGACTGAATACATATATGCTACAAATAATAACACTGATACATGTGGTCAGATGCATACGTACAATATCAAGGATGTGCCCACACAGAACATTCAACACTCAAAGTCCTCACAACAAGTTTACACTGAGCATGTCAGCACACTCGTGGCCAAACAAATACCTACAATACATATTGTTAATATCGTCACAGTATCAGTAAATGTTAATGAACTTTTTATAAATCATAACAGAGACAGACCATCATCATTCTTACTTTCTCCCATTTCAATACAAGAAGGTTGATCCGGGTGCGACAGTGACTGATGGTGATGTCATCAACTCCAACTTCCACACGAATACCAATAACAATACGTCACATTAAAAAAAATAATAATTCCGGCCATTTTCTTGTGGTTACAAACATAATTAATGTCATTCTGTTGTGTGTGTGTTGCTTCTACACTTGTTCACCTTCCAGGAAATCTTTGTAGTGATTTTAATGTCACCGTGAAACAAAATCCAGACCACACCACTGTGCCAGGATACCTAAAATTATGCTGCACCTTGAAGTATGAGGACTGTGAACGGTTTTGTAAAATACTGCTGCTCAATTTGGGTTTACTTCACAGGAGTGCACAAGTTAATAATAATAATAATAATACTAACAATAAATCCCAATACAATAAAGTTTTATGTAGATAAGTTGTTTCTTGCATATTCATTTCCTGTTTTCTTTTATTCCTTCTTTCATTGCTGCGTCTCTCATGTTCTCCCAGTAGTTTAGATACACAAATGAAACTTTTCTGTATTCCAGTGTTACTTTTGTTTGTTTTTCTTTAATTAGTATCATTCCAGCCATCTTCTCATCTTTAACATTTGTGCTAGCCTAACAACTATGTTCACTTTTTAGTACAAGACAGCACACTGAGCTGTTTTGTATAATATAACTAGAACAGCTATTCAGAGTTTTGATGTTACTGTAAGACATCTTCCTGCTGGCAGGTCAAACCCTACACAAGTGGAAACTATGTTTTTTTAAATTAGCCAGTTTGCTAACAGTCACTTAGCATTCATTAACTTGAAGGATGTGATTTCTTTAAGTAATTGCCAGTTGAAGTAAGACATTGATGGCAGCAACACAGCAGGATTGAGGATTAAAAATATTTATAATGCTACAGGATAATTTCTCTTTTTATAGGGATAACTTTCTCTGAGGGTGAGGGCGGGGCTACTTACAGGGGTAATCTAGCATTTACTCAGGTATTTTCCTCTTGGAGGGAGGCACCAGGTGTGCAGGCAGATCTGATGGAAGTTCATGTCCCTCCAATTTTACCTTTATCAGGTGATTGGCCAATGCGAACTCCTCGTCATCGAGCATCCCATCCTTATCGATATCTGCCAGCTTCCAGATCTTCCCCAGCACTGTATTGGGCAGTTTTGATTTCACCATCTCCTTCTTGGCATTTGCTCCCGTCACCTTCCCGTTGACCGGTGATAACGTGTAGAAAATCTCGTCGTAAGCCGGCTTGTCGCGCGCAACCACCCACTCTGCCTCGTCGATGCCTTCCCCAGCTCCTTCGCCGTACCCGTGGCCGAACGGGCCGTCCAAAGTGCCATCGAACGCACCGCCTTTCACAACTGCGTTAGGCCGCTGGGTTTCTTCTTGCCGGACCAGGACCATTAAGCCGGCGATGTCATTGGCGAGCATGTCATCGACTGCCTCCAAGAGTTTGGGTTTCAGAGGTTGGAACTTGGTGAGATCCTGAGCTTGGAGTTGGTCCTGGAAGACAAAACAACCACAAGTTCATCACAAGTTAAGCACATAATCTAAACCTCATCTATGAATCCAAATTCTTCTGTGGTCTACCTGCATCTTCTTCAGATTGGGGAAATCTCCAGGTGATATCTGATGTTCTCTTTCGATGCGTTTGTAGATATCTCCCAGACTGCCTATCAGCTCTTTCTTCTTGTTCTCCTTCCCGAACACAGAGGGCATCTCCTTCTTCAGTGAGCTGATGATGTAGGCGTGGACCTGGAAATGGAGAGTGACACATGTGCTTGAAATATTTAATCACTACCAAATACTCAAACACAAAAAGACAAAGCTCTAGATCCCTTTTGGGTGCTGGACACAACACACCAGCAGAGGAACATGGGAATCTGTGATACTGACCTTTTATTTTTATACCAGGGGAAAAATTGATTCCTTAACAAAAACTAAATTGAAGACAAATGTATCAGATTACATGCATATCAGTTATAGACTGTATATAAAAATGGATGACGCAACAGTCATGAACATATGTTTTTAATATTTAACAAAAAATATTACGTGTCTCTATGTTTGGGCTTTGTGTTTCTTATTTCTTGTTCAAAATGAAAAATTCACAGTAAAGAGTTGTTAAAAAATATTCAACACAAATGAAACATTACAAAAAAAAGGGAAAATCTTTATTTATACTGTTGCTCTGATGATGTATGTGAGCGTGTGTTTCCCTGAATCCATCTAAAGTCCTTGAAGCTCATCACACACACACACACCCTATCAAACAGGAAAACTACACTCAGCTCTTAGTGTGACAAATCTGTGTGTGCACATGTACACCCTCTGTGTTTCCTCAGTCTACAACTGTCACCTCTCACACCCGACTTTCTGTCCAGGGGGAAAACACGAGGCAATTCACCGGTACATCTGTCTGTTTCTTTTGGTTCAATGACAGCGACAAGCTTTTTCTGTCAAGGTTAACAGCTGGACAAGTGATGAGGAGAATAAAGAGGAAACACACATCTGTGATACTGACAGCTTCAACGTGGCAGCAGGTGTCCCATTATTTTAGCTCACTGTCAGGCAGTATAAAAGCTTTGCATCTGAAGTGTGATATTTGCAGATGCTCATAAACTTCCTGAAACACAGAATCACCTGACATGTGTGCACCACCACTTCCAGATGTACCTTACCTTTGCTAGCCTCGCCCTCTTGATCAGATCATTGAGTTTTCTCAGTGCTGCATTTCTCGGTAAGGACTGGATGTCCTTGAATAAGTCCTGTTCCTCTGCCTCAAACAGCTTCCGGTTGTCGGGAATCAGCAGCGGGTGGGACCAAAATGAACCGATGTAGACACGGATCACCTGGAAGGGAGGAAGCAGGAGACAGATGAAGGTTGGAGAAGTTGGACCAAACCAAAATACATTAATTCTGCACACGTCAAAAGTCTCTATCTCAAAGAGCAGTGACTGTGAATGCTGGCTCCAAAATTTTCTTGTAGACACGTGGTTTTAAAATGTGTCTTGGGTGATCGGAGCACAAGTGGACAAGCGGCTACCAAGGTGCATTGAGGTCTGATCACTCAAAGCACAAGTGGAGGTGGTCTGGGACGCGTTTGACCACATATCTTTTGTAGAGGTAAAGCTAATGTGTCCTGATGTGCATCCAACAAGGACATATTAGGAAAAAAGTCATCAATGCTGCTTATCAAAACTGTGCGCAGCCTGTTCTGGCAGATATGATGTTGCCATGGTGACATCTGAATGCTAAACATCAGCAGCATGGTTTGGAGACACATGTTAAATACAGGCGTAAACAAAGATAGCTGTCCACTTGTGATCTGATCACCCAAGATGCATTTTAACTCTAAACCCGCTATGACTGATAACTGTCATTCAGCCTGCTCATTTCCATCAGTGCTAACACAGAGAATGTTCATTTCTGTATAACAGGGGTCTCAAACTTGTGCCATGGAGGTGCGAGACACTGCAGGTTTTCTTTGCAGCCGGCCACTAAAGCAGGTGATTGTAATGATCAACACCTCCTTCAATTTGAGGGAAGGAGCTCATCAGTGAGATCAGCTGCTGGAGAGGTGGTTGGAAAGAAAACCTGCAGGGTCTCGGCCCTCCATGACACAAGTTTGAGACCCATGCTGTATAACTTTGAGGTTCGATTGTGCAATAGGCTTGACCCAGTTTTTGTCAGCTTGGTTTATTTCCATACGTGATTCTGTGGGCCTGGGACTGTGCACTGTATAAAAAAAATTCAGCGGGCTAAGGGTTAAGAGTCATATTGTATAATACATAAAAATATAATAAATTTATGTATAAAATGTATTTATTTCACATTTTATAAAGTGGCTTTGTTGTAGCAGTCTTAGTAAACATATTTAGATTAAACAGGGGAAAAACAGTGGTTGGGAAAATGCATGTGATTAACAACTTCACACTGTTAGTTTTTTAAGCTACAAGATGATGTTGAGCAATAAAATATATGAATGTTCTACATCAATCTGTTTCTATAGTTGACTGTACCTCAGGGGTGTTGACTATTTTCCCCAGGGACCACATCAGGGCACCATACACTCTCATTAACTGCTGGGTCTCTATCTGATCAGCCTTGTTCAGCACAACTCTGGAGAAAACAACAGCAGAGAACAGTGTTGAGTTTGACAACAAGCTACTCACATTAATAGAGAAATTGCATTAAAATGTATAAATAGTAATCCATCAGGTAACGTTGGTACCTGATCTTGTCCTCATGGTTCTTCAGGGCCTTTATCACCTCTGAGAACTCATCAGAAATGTCCAGCTTGTGGGCATCAAACAGTAAAATGATCCTGTCCACTCGCTCTGCAAACCACTCCAGGACAGCTGCAAAGTCATAGCCTGAGAAGAGGAGGAAAAAGAAGGAGGAAGAGGAGAAACATTCATATATTAATGACACAAAAAAGAACATAAGAAAATAACTGTGCATCTTTCTATTCTTCAGCCCTTTGCTATCATCTCACACCAGTGTAAAAACAGCATCTGTTGCTATGATTGGTGGTGAACAGAAGTGAAATTAAACACTGAGACCTTTCCTGTCAAGTGTTTATGCTGATGACCAACATAATCTATAATCCATATTTAAGTGGGAACATCATCTGTGATGTAACAGTATTCACAAGAGAAAGCTAATGAGTGTGGGTCGTAGAGGAGGCAGTAAGAATTACGCCCATATTGCAACATGTTGAGAGAAAAGAATGTGTGTTTACTGATGAAGACGCTGCTGCCAAGGCCCAAACAAAGTGTCTTTTAAAAAGTGTTAATAGAGGAGAAATCCCACACTACAGACTTATGCTGAGTCTTTCACTTTAACAGTTTATTAAGGGTCATAAATGAACAATTTAGATGTTTAGAGTTCTTTATGTAACACAAGTACAATGTCTGACACTGAGTTCCTGCCTCCATACATTCCTCCATAATGCATGAATAAATTAATGAGTGATTGAGCCTGTCAGCAGGAGTACACCACTGACTCCTTTGACTTTCTATCACACTCAAGGACAAACCCTCTCCTACCTGGAGGAATTCCACAGGATATGAGACGAGAACAAAGAACAGAAGGGTAGAACCAAGGATTAGTGAGCTAACGTTTCCAACCAACACTGAAGGACACATGAGAAAGTCAATGGTGAATGAGTTACAGTGGTAATTATTATTAACAGATAACAACCAAAAGGCATTTTGTCAGTCGTGTTTAGGCAGTAGCTTTATGTTAATAGAGGAAATGCCAAACAGATTGTTATTTTTTTATGGCTATGCTTGTGAAGAAATGTCTCCCTTTGAGTTACAAGCTAAATCTACAGGGTTTGTATATTGACGGCATTTAAATCTGATTTTACAGACATCGCGGGGAATAAAAATCCCACTTTTTACATATTCGCTGCACTGCTGCTCCTCCCAGTAGTAGAAACATTTCTACTCTTTAATGGCTCTGAATGTTTAACAAAAAACCTTATTTTTCTTGTGTTAAATATTAATGGTGACATGGAGCTTCAAGAGCTTTTACAAAATAAAAGCATTTTACAAAATAAATGATTGTTGCTAAGTTGGTAGCATTTCCTTACTGGGGTGTAACTTTAGCAGTAGTGTCATAAGTATGTAAAACATGAAAGTTAGTTTGGAGCTGTGTCTTGAGGACCTGCATAAACAGAGCTGAGAGGAGACACACTGCTGCTGCTTGAGCCAAACCTTGTGGTGTTAAAGAAGATACAGATACCTTGATATTTTGAATTCTAGTGGATTATTCTTCACCCAGTGCACTTATCACATGTTGTGAGGACACCTACATTTCTAACTTCAATATGACTCCTCATGGGCACAAAATGTACTCACACTGGTGTGAGGGTAAAAGGCAGCAAGCTAAGTTATGCTCACAGTGACTGTACAAAGCTCATGTTTTGGCCTGGGAATGACACTAGATCCATGTGCTTGACTGTGCTATCAGATCTGGCAAGTAATGGTCTCTAAAGGATTACTGGAAATCATCTGGTAAGTAATAGCTGAAATATCTTGTTTTGACTGTGTGGGACAGAAGAACTGTCATTAGCATTATAAAGGCAGTAGAAAGGTAAACCTACATTATCAAATATAAACAAAAGAGAAAGTAACTGACTTTAATATCCAACTAGAAGCTAACAAGGTGACCTCAAGGACAGAGGGTGATTTTTTTTTCTCTAAAGCCATGTGACAAGACCGGTGAAGAACATGTAACAGACCATAAATTCTTCAAAGTCAAGATATCTTCTCAGATTTGTCATCTACAATACCTCCATACAGACATCTATGTATGCAGCTATAGCCTGACAACTCCTCATCTGGACACACACATAAATACAAACATGGATAAAACAAAGCAACAGGTTCAAACAAAAGTAAAAACAGAAAAAAAGAGACAGAATATACAGATATCACACAAATGGATGGAAATGGATGTAGTAAATAAATGAACACACAAAACAATTTCCCCATACACACACACACACACACACACACACACACGTGCACTGTCCCCAGAGAAAACACAGCTGTGCTGACTCAGCAGATGTTTGGTTTAGCCTGTATTTTTTTTTTTCTTTCATTCAACAGACAATAGCAGGGTCTCACCCCACTGTGCTGTTTATTTGGTTTGACAACACATTCGTGGGTCACTCCGACCCAAGAAATATAAAATAACAGAGAGATGATGAGGGTCCAACTACGTTATCGGAAATTAATCCTTAATCATGACAAACAACTTCCCACATTCAGGTTCTGAAGAAAATCCAAATCCCAGCAAACCCAACCCTGCTATGATGTAATGTGTTGAACCCACTGACTGGGGTTCCTTTAAAACTGCATGAGCACATTCACATACAATATTATAACAGTGAATTTCATGGTAGTGCTCAGGATTAAAAACAAAGGAAATATTGGAACAATTGTTATATAAAAACAACATTATCATAACACAAGAAATCATTATGAAATTTGTGACATCACCTGATAGAATGAGGATTTGAGTTTTGAAGCCAGGAGTTTGGCATTTGAACGTTGCCATGTTGGTTGTTGTTGAAACCAGAAGAGGCCATATTTGGATATTAAGGGCGGAGTAAGGAAGTGACCCTTATACCTGAGAACACTGGCCAATGTGTATGACTGCAGCTCAAATTATACTCCTTTTGAAAACTACCTACTAAATGTTTCTGAGACTTCAAAGTCAAAATGTCAAAGTCAACTTTATTGTCAATAGTTATTATCAGTTATCGGATGACGCATTTTCCGGAAGGAGTACTCCTATTGGCTGTTGAGGGCAACAACAACAACATATGTTTTTTGTTTGTGTTTTTTTGGTCAGTCTGTGATGTACTTGGTAATTCACTATAATGCCAAAAGTGGATTAATTTGGGTATAACTTTGCATAAGAAACCAAAACAGTATAAAATGAAGATTGGAACAAGCAGGATGAAAGAGTGAATGAAGAGAGAGGCAAGCTAAAGTGTCCAACTCTGAAAGAAATTTAAAGACACTAAATGCAGGAAAGAGTAAGCTATGACTATCTTTAATTATCCGAGCTCTTTTGTGAATGCTAGCGGTTGGTATGGCAATGCCACCATTCAGCTTTGGGAATGCCAGCCATGCCAGACACATATCAACCTGTGAGAAAGCCAGAGAGAATCCTGTTAGGCCTTTCACACCTACACGTCTCTTCACACCGTCGTCTCTGCTTTTAATTTCACACCACGGCCGGGATCTGTCCATTAGCAGTTTGCTTTTGTCCAAAATGTAGATAAGAAATATAAATACGAATCAAACTTTTTTCCACTATCTTTCAACATGTTTTTGGGGGGAGAGGGTGAAAGCTTGAATGAGTTGTTTTCAGTAGCAGGTGATAAGCAGCAATGGGTAAGGAAAAGGAAAATAAGTGAGATAAGAACACGCACTGCTTAAAGTTTAAGTTGAGGTATGCTTTAAGTCATAACATTCATATGAAATAACACATGCTGGGATTGTCTAAGATGTGCAGATGACTGAACTGCTACAAATCAAAGAGCTGTATAGCTTTCTACTACTAAACATGTCGTGGTCTCACTGCTGTAACACTCACTACAGAATGAGGTCTACAGAGGATTTAAAAGACCCTTAAATAGTTTTATAGCTCTCAAGCTATTTAAGAAAGACTTTGAAAACACTTCTTCCCACAAATATTGTATTTTCTTTCTCAGCAAATCTAAAACATGTGTAACTACTTCTTTTTTCCTTGGCAATTAGGGCATTTTTGTCTTTATTGGACAGTCAGAAGTGAAGAGGCAGACAGAAAACATGAGGAGGCAAAAGGAGCTATGACAAGCAACACAAGGCGCTGGTCAGAAGATAATCATGGGCGTCGCAGTTATGGTGAAGTCTGCAAATATTCAGCTACTGATGTGCTTCACATATGAAAGTCCTTATAAGTCAGCTCTTTTTGTTGACTTTGTATAAAAGACTTGAACCAATGAGAATGCGTAACAGTCCAATTACTGTGTTTTTCATGTTTTAAATTCAGTCCAGAACTGTAGAAATTCAAGCTGTGTGCATGCATGCATGTGTGTGTGTGTGTGTGTGTGTGTGTGTGTGAGAGAGAGCCTACTCAAAGCTCATCTTTTGGTCACTGCTTCCTGTTCTTTGAAATGAATGAAGCATAATCCTCCTGATAGCAAAAGCTAAAATAAACACACAGGCACAAATGTCCAAAGGAAATGCTGACGTTGTGGTCCAGAGTTCAGTGGCACTGGGGGACTTGCAGCTGAATGGGTCTAGTGAACGAACACTGACACTGTCTCTCTCACACACACACACACACACACACACACACACACACACACACACACACACACACAGAATATCTCCTCTAACTTAAACCTCTCATTAAATCCATACTCCCATACAGATTTATATTTTTGTCTACTGTTAATGGATTTCTAT
>OOFC01049360.1:27295-41682 GCA_900323345.1 Pseudochromis fuscus | reverse complement strand
CTTCGGATGGACTGAAACATAATGTCCCGGAGGTGTTTTGGTGGATTTAGCTCAGGTGAGTGTGGGGGCCAGTCAATGGTATCAATTCCCTCCTCCTCCTCCAGAAACTGCCTGTAGACTCTGACCACATGAGGCCAGGCATCGTCGTGCACCAAGAGGAACCCAGGACCCGCTGCACCAGCATAGGGTCTGACAATGGGTCCAAGGAGTTCATCCCAATACCTAATAGCAGTTCGAGTGCTGATGACCATCACTGACCAACCACCAAACTGTTCACGGTGAAGGATGTTACAGGTGGCATAACATTCTCCACAGCTTCGTCGAACCTTTTCACGTCCATCACATGTGCTCAGGATGAACCTGCTCTCATCTGTGGAAAACATAGGGCACCAGTGGTGTACCTGTCAATTCAGGTCTTTCTGATTGTTTGGTCCGAGACATTCAGACCAGTGGAGGTCATTTTGTAGGGCGCTGGAAGTCCTCATCCTGTTCCTCCTTGCACAAAGGAGCAGATACTGGTCCTGCTGATGGGTTAAAGACCTTCTGTGGCCCTGTCCAGCTCTTCTACCTGTCTCCTGGATTGTCCTCCATGCTCTCTAGACTGGCAATAGTGTGTATTGATGTGGCATCCTGGAGGAGTTGGACTGCCTGTACAACCTCTGTAGGCTCCAGGTATTGCCTCATTCTACCAATGCTAATAATGACAGTTACCCCTCTAGTGTACCTGTTGTTAATTTCATCAACACCAAAGCAGCTGAAACTGATTAACGACCCCCTCTGCTCCTTAAATGACCAGATCAATATCCCAGAAGTTGACCTCATGCTATGCTCTAATTAAAAAGTGTTTATTTTTTTCTGAGCAGTGTATGTTGTTTAAAAAGTACAGCCACCTTCACTCCTTCCACTTTTATTTTTTCTCCAAGCACAACACCTGACACAAATGTCTGACTTTATTTCACCTTCAATTAAAAGTCTACACAAGCGCTTCGAAAAACTAACGCCTCTGGATACATTCCCGATTGTATCTCTCAAAGATAATCTTGAAAATCGATCAAAAATAGCCCCGTCTAAGTCGAGCTCAGATTGTCATCTTTTTCAAAGAGCACATGTTGTTTCCAGGAACAAGCTCTGCGCCCGGACCACTCTTTCCTTTTCTGTTTCCATTGTTCACTGTTATTTCCCTGGTTTAGCTCTGACAGGCTGATACAATGAATTGGAGTCTCCACAAAAGAGACTTTTACGCTACATTAGGCAAGGGTCCCCACGTGCTTCTCTGACACAAAAATACAATTTATTGAGACGGAGCCGTTCATCTTGGCAGAATCTCTGCTGATATAATAGGCTCCCTCCAATAAGCTCTTTCTTGTTCCTACCCAGGGCGAACCGCTCTGCTGAAGATGAAGTTAACATTTATTCTTGAAGTAAGCATATGGTCTTATCAGAGACATTCAAAGAGTGCATGACAATTCAAAGCAGGCAGTTATGCAGAATTAATGACTTCTTACAAATTACCTGTGACATTATGTCACCGAAGCAGCACTATAAACTTAACAACAAAGACTTTTTTTTTTTTTTAACACTGACACATACCTGCACTAACATCCTCTTATTCTTGCAAATAAAAAAAGAGGTTGTTGTCCGTTTGACTTCTTCAGGACGTGTGTTGTCTGTTGAGCTATGTGAAGCATCTGATTAATCACAGTTGTAGAAGTGACCCACACACCACTGGTGGGCTTCCAGGTCATCACATCAATGAATCAATTCGCTGTGTGCTCACTCATGAAATAAGACCTAATGAGAAGTGCCCCAACCTCAATCACAGGCCAACAAAGGAAATCGCTATTGTCATCCCGATGTCGTTTCTCCTGTCTTTTCTTTTTTTTTTCCTTTTCTCTCCATTTTCTAACGCGCTGATTATCTCTGTTGGAGCTATTTTCAAATTGCTTCTGTCAGACGTTTGATGAATTGAGCGTGAAGTTGCCTGCTTTACAAACTTGTCGTGCTTCCTACTTCAACAGATCTCCATCACACGCCACCTGTATGTGCTGACTGGATAAGTGCACTGTACGCAAAATTGCGCTCGCCCCTGATGTAATGCATATCGACTTGTTTTGATTGAAGCCATTTGAGCGACATTTGAGAAAGTTTACTGGTGTATTTTTGGTCACCAGTGAAGTCTTTGATATTGATGGGAAGGTGTGCGGAGGGTAATAAGTAGCCGGAGAGCGAACGCACTGACAAAACTCATTACCGCTGCTAAAGAATACTTCACATATCCACTCAAATCAGAAAACATGAGGGTATAAATAGGGGAGCGCTCATTGGACTCGCTGCAGGGAAATTGAACATTATCAGGGTGCTATATGTCTTCTAAATGGGTCTGTGGCGTTCTTATGTTTATGCCGTTTGCAACAGAAATCTGTCAATCAGCACAAAACAAGATGGAGGTGTTTAACTTCAGGCTGTTGTTTCTAGACCCGGAAAGATCGTTATTCAAAATTGATGATCCATATGTCACGATGTAAATTAAAATTGGAGAGAGCCAAGTTCAGCAGGACTGCAGACAGGGCCCGCGGGGAGCACCGTGGGTTCGATTTTGACCCGTGACTTGTCATCAGTTTACTTTCTAAAAATACAGAGGTGACAAATGAAAGGAAACCCCTAAATAAATAAGCAGAGGAGCATTGCTTATGCAGAGGCACAGGAAGGCGGCGTCTTCCTGCTGTGCTTTTATTTTTAAGGCTTGAACATCACTCTCTGGGGTGCACGGAGGATAACCTGCACTTTTGGAGTTTTAAGTAAAGCAGATTGTGTTTTGTTTTTTCACTTCTCTGACCAACAAATATTACACATCCCCCCTTTTGCTGCATTGTCTTGTGATGTAGACATGTTGAGATTTGCTACATTTTACCCCTAAATAATCATATCACAGTGGTGGCACATGTTTTCATCTTAGATAATTAAATAATGAAACTCTCATTATCAGTGGTCCCTGCAACATCTTTGAATTCAGGAAGCTCCTGAGCATTAACGCTGCACTTTGTAGATGCAGCTAGGTCATCAAATTAATTAAAAATCTCATTATGAGTTTTTACAGTATTGAGACACAGTTTCATCTATTAACACAATAGAAGTTCAACACTGTCTGTATCATTTTCACAGTGTTTTCATTACAAAAAGTTCCCGTTTAGAGATCTGACAGTTGAGCTATGAAATACGAACAACCAAAAAACAATGTTTAAAGTTACCAAGAAAGAAAGTTTGCAGGTCAATAAACAACAGAAAGGACAAACTAAACTAACATCCCAGTGAGAGGGACAGGGAATAACATGATGCGTGTGAAATCTGTTTATAGGTGGATTTCCTATTTATTCATTGAACCAGAAAAGGGGATTTTTGTAAGGTTAGAAAACATATGGCCAAATAAACAAGAACAAATGTTTGCACTAAACACAGATCCTCTGATGAGATCTAACCTACTATCAATCTAAACCAGAGCTCAAGGCAAAAATAGGTTACTTCAGTCCCCAGATTGTTAACGTTTGAAAGGGTAATTCTAGCCACTCTGTTTTTCTGTGTTTCAGTGAAATTTGATGAGTTTTGATGTGGTTCCTGATCAGTGGTGTTTGGAGGAGGAAACTCCCTTGGTGGTTCTTGGCTTCCTCTGAGACTTGGAACGAAACTCTTAAAAAATTCCTGCACCACAATTACAAGGCAGACGTGCAGCAGGTCAAAGAAAGGACAAAAGTGACTCTAATATCCGAACCATGAATCACATCTTCGTCGCTGCAGACACTGAAACAGAGGGGAAGATGAATAAATCACAATTACAAAGTCAGCTGCACTCTACAGGCTGACATCAACAATTTATGCTCAAGTTTTCAGTTTTTAAAAGATAAATGGCAACAAACCAGAATCCCGTGGAGGCAAAACAATGCTCGAGCTGCAAAGTATGACAAGCAGCTCAGACTTTATATTCACAAACTGCATCAGCAAAGAGAAACACTGGTCACCATGAAACTCTCACACAGTCGCCATCTGAAAAAGCAGAAGTATAAAACTTAAAACATTACACGGTCTAAAGATTTATTTTTACTATTTCTCCCACATGTGGAGGAAAAAAAGACAAAGAATACCAACAGCTCACACAGTCTGTTACCAGCTATTAAAGTGTGTGCTGTGATATAAGCAGCCAAGGGAAACATTAGGTGTGATGATTGCTCTGCACGGCCGTATAACAGCCCAGGAATATGATGCCATTTAATGGAGGCAGAAACTGTTCTCCTATGACGTCCCTGTATTCAGAGCAGGTAGTGACTCAGTACTGGGGATGAGCCGGATACTCGTTCAGTACTCGTTACGGATAATGCATTTTTGCAGAGGCCAAGCAGGGCATGAATATTTGTTATAATTATTCGTACCCGTGTTAAATGAAAATCTTCATTGGCTAACTAACTGCTGTGATTGACCAGTCACACACAGCACACCCTTCTCCCTGCACCGACACGCTGCAGCTAGCAGATACTCCCTTTTCCACCGAACGGGTTCCAGTGCTAGTTCAGCACTGACCGCTTCGCCGTCATAAGCAGCCAGGAAGGACATTGTAAATTCCCAAAACTGAATAAATACCACGTAGCGATGCAACACTGCTTTGTTAACACAATCATGTTGTAACTAGAATATCCGCTGAAAAAAAATAATTTTTTCATGGACTGATAGTAACAGGGTAACAGTAGTTTGTTAACAGCGGCTAGCTTGCTAGCGGCCGGTTGTTGTGAACCGGCTGCCTATGCAGCAACAACTTGGCCCCATTTCCGGTTAAACTACACCCACTTCCAGCTTAGGCCTCGCCCCCTCCGTGTACAGATACGGATATAGATAATGTGAATGGGTAAACATACAGATACAAGGTGTGTCCCAATTCAGGGTGTGCATCCTTCGAAGGCCGGGTAGGACGCGTCCTTCGAAGGATGCAGACCCTGAATTGGGACACAGCTACAGATAGTGCTGTACTCGCTCATCCCTACTCAGTACTCAGCAAAATTACTTCAGAGTGACGTCACCTCAGTCCTGTCACAATCTGATTCATCCCGAACTCTTGAATTTAAGTGTGAAAATTTGAATCTTGGAAACGGATAATAAACAACCAGTACGAACCAACACAAAAATAAATTGTATCTCAGTTAAAGGAGTTAATTTATGGAATAGCTGTAGTGAGGAGATGAAGGCCTGCAAGTCACTAAACACATTTAAACTCATTTTCTTCACCCACATTTTCAACAAATGAAATAGAGAAATGGAGCAATGAATTGATGAGCATTGTGACTTTTTTTGTATTTTCTTTCTTCTCTTCTCTACTGATTATTTACACTTGTTGTGATGGATTGAATTATATGATGACAAAGGGGTGGGACTAGATAAGTTTATTAACTTCCTCTAAAACCCTTTCACAGGATTTGATTACTTATGTTGACACAGAATTGTCTAAGTTGTTGTCACCTTGGTTTCTGCCTAAGGTACGTTGTGTATTATTTATTTTCTTTTAACCTGTTCAAATAAATAAATAAATAAACAACCACACTACTCCACATATCAGTTTTTTTCCATCCAAACAAGCAGATCTCAACTTGTTTTGTTAAAGTACAGTCCACTGTGTATGAACACACTTTCATGCCCATGAGCCAACCTGGATAATGATGGTAATATTCTGGCAGCTGGGGCAAAATGATAGAAATAATACAAACAAAAACAGCAATTTCTGATAATAATTAATGTAATTACACATCACAGTTGGCAGCTTTAATTTTACATGAGATCATTTCTGCCTTTTTTACACAAGAACAATGAAGCCAATACAAACACATTGATTCAACTCACAACTAAAATTAGAATAATCAGGCAAATTACAGATAAACAGTTTTATATATATTAGTATTTATATTTTTTTAAAGTGTAAAGTTTGTGAATGTGTTGTTGTGAAAGTATTTTGAAATATATTTTTAAAAGATTAATTTGTCAGGTTATTCACAGTTACAATCATTTTTCTACCATTACAGACACTTGTGCAGTTGAAGATTTATTTTTGATTTTTTTGAAACTATAAAAACTATCATACAAAGTACGATTGAGAGACCTTTAAAATATCTCTGAGACAAATGATACACTATGATATTATACAGCTGTTTGTTGTTGTTGTTTTTTTATTTGAACAAATCTCAGGAAAAATAATGGATGGACTCACTGAGCAACCAAACAACTTTTAAGGACGCTGACAGCACTCGAGTCATTTTTACATTTTGTGACTCACAGCTGAAAGTCGTGCCTTCAGATAAAACACAGGAAGCCGCTTCCTGCTACATTTTCAAGAGATCAACTCAAAAAGTTTGCAGTAGAGGTGATGGAGGCGGCTGTCTTTATTTGCAGGTCCTGTAAAAATCTGAAATAGTCAGTGTGGGCTGTGCCTCCGTTCACGAGTCATTCACGAGTTATTATTAGACGCATGCCTTTATTTCTGATTTCCCTGTTTTATAAGTAAACAGTGTTTGATTGCTTTTAAGTAAAATCCCCTTTTCTTCCTGTCTGCTCCTATTTGCTGTGTTAATTTGCAGCTTTCCATCTATTTTCCATGAAAAGCTTTTCTCTTGCTCCCGGGGCATGAACCCTGCCAGTCCTTTCTCTTCCCTGGGTGGCTTTTATTGTGAAACAACTCATCTGCAGGACGTGTCAGGCTTCATTAGAATTTTTGTTACAAAGAAACCACAGCCAACAACTGTGTGACTGTCTGAACTACTAGGAATCACACTGTGTTTGTCTAAATTTAGTTTTACAATGCACTCTGCCTACAAGCTCCAGCGCCTTGCAAAGGGTAGTACAGTTAATCACAAAATGTTTTCTGCATGCATTAAAACTTAATTCCCCAGCTCCATCTCATCTCTCTTTTATTACCGCTGCATAGGTCTTTCCCTCTCCCCCGCCTCTTATATTGAGCCAGAAGCTAGCAAAGGGTTAACATGGATTTTTCCAGCGCATTAGGCCAAATTAGCTCATCTCAAATGCAGAATTAGCATACAGATTCCCCAGCCCGAAAGTGCTGCTAGCGCATCGTATTCATCATCATCAGAATCGGAGAATGAATGAATTTAGGTGTCTAATCAGCAGGAACAACAAACAGAAAACACGTATCAACAAATAGCAGAGTTTCTCTCCAATCAGACGCTTAACAGAGCTTCTAATCTGCTCTGCATGCTCATCACATCTTGATGATCCACGCAGAAAAGCTCAGAGTGCTCCCATGATGTGAAGTCCTCACTCGAGAGTCGGGTCTAATTTGTGGATGATGGGTGGAGCAGCAGAGAGACCTTTTACCGGCGGAGTTGAGTGCAAACAAAACTCTCCACACCGAGATAGAAATGACAGAATAGAGAGGTGGAGGGACACAGGGCGACATTCGCACAGTATTGATTTTCCCTTTGGGTTAGAAAGACCAGGAGCTTGTCACTGTGGTCAATGAAGAGAGCTTTGTATTGCATTTTACATGCTTGCTCTGACAATGAAGATAACACAAAGCTTTTTTTTTTTTTTTACCTTTCTCAATCTCTCAGGTTTTGTCAATAACGCGATTGCTCCTCAACTTGGAAAGAAAAGACGACATTGTGATTATGTCTGAGAGCAATGTGTCACCTTCACGAAGCTGCAGACGATGCATCTAAATACAACTTTTTAAAGTTAGAATTTGTTCACGAAGCTTTTAATAGGTCCCTGGAAGTGACTTCGACAACATCTGCGGGTGAGAGAAACCCCCTCTTTGTGCAGTCTGTCTGTTTAAGACAGTGAAACAGATAAAGAGGTGGCTGTGAAAGTGGACACAGAGGAGCAGTGTGGTAACTGTTGTCATCTCTTATGGCGCTCTGTTACACACAGCCCTCATCCGTAGGGTCAACAGCTGGTAAATGTTTAGCGGGCCGTACCCCAACCGAGCGCTGGTGACTTGCAGATGCTGTGGAGGAAGCTTAAAATTCACACCTCGTAAAGAGAGGAGGCAGATGTTTGCATATTAATAGAGACGGGACGTGGAGGGTGTCTGGCAGAGGGAGGCATTACAGCTGCTCCATTACAGTATACAGTGTACAGTATATGGCACAGATGGATGTATTCTCGTTTCATCTCAGAAGCATTTTGATCTGGATGATTTTACATGCCAGGTGCAGGGAGATGTCAAAACTCAACCCTGCTGCACACATTTGTATTGCATGGTATGGTACATATATAGTAAACTCAATTGGGGGATATTTTTAAAGTCACTGTGGACACTGAAAAACATGGTTGCTATAGTTGTTCCTCTTGTTCATACTGAGCACAATTAACAATTTAAATGTACGTGATGGGCAAAATCGCATAGACTTCAGTAATCTGTGGTACACAAAGCATTATTCTAAAGTCTTTTTTTTAATGTCCGTCTTGCATAGATATTGTTGTCAGCAATAATTTTGCTACTAATATGACTAAAGCTACATTTACACTGGTACCTCCTCGCCTCGAATCGCCCCAGATCCTCCCCCCTCGGTTGCATTCGCATTGCCGAAGACAGTCCCTCCTCCGTGTAGCTGGCTGCTATTTGTGATGTCATCTTCTATGCGACACACAGATGTGGAAAGAAGCAATGGAGGAACAACTGCTGTTTTTTCTCACTCTGAGAAGCATCTGATACAAAATGAGGACTGTAAATTTTGCTTTTGGAAGATTGTTTGTACATGTGAGACCAACAGTAAACTAAACATACTGCATTAAATCTGATTACATGTCAGAGTTTGTTGTAGCCTGGTGTGGTTTGTGCGACATTTTCCATGTGTCCTATTGTGATTGTGTATATTCATTATTGCCTGATGGGATCTGGCGAGTGTGCGGCGCCATGTGTGTATAATACAAACACATCAGTGGAGACTAATCATAATGTAGTTTAAAGATGACAGCGTGGTCTTTACTGGATTAAGGCTCCTCTTGATTGGCTCAGGATTTTCTCTGTCACACCCTCATTTAAACATTCAAAATTTCATCATTAACATGTAAACACTTCTCTGACAACAACTATCTGCACAGTAGTAAACAAAGAAGGTTAATAATGTGTTTCTGTTGATTCACACTGATTTCACAGCAGATTGTAACAACCAATCAAAAGTGTTTAAGATTATACTGTGGTTTTATAAAATGAAATCATACAACAAACAGTTCAAATCTTATACAATTAGAAATACATTTTGTCCTATTGCCCAATAAATAACTGTTGAAGTGACTATCAATCAATACAATCACTCATGTAGACTTCCACAATCGTATCAATAATTCATTTGTTGCTTTGTTTCTCAAACAGAATCTTCAATACAAGACTTTTAATCCTGCTGTTGCACTGATACATTTGCTTTAATATGGAAAGTGACTGCTCCAACACTGGTTAATAATTGGACTCTATAGGGGGAGAAATGACAGTTTTTATCTAGATCAGAATCAGCTTCCAGATAGTGTTTTTCCAGATCTACAAAAAGCACAAAAGCCTATTGTCAGAGGTGTGCTGTGAATGTCACGTCTCTCAAAATGACTATGAGGAATTGTCTGTCTTAGAGGTGGACGTAGAACAATGGTGCATGGAGGTGTTTCTGAATGCAACGCACTATATCAGACACAAATCTATTGATTTGCTCATTCAACAGCTTTACTGGGCTATAAATCTCGCTCCACAGCCACACCAGCCACACCAGCCACAAGGGCAATCTGTTACCAGAGACTCAGCTTGATTGCTGAAAAACGTAAATGGGATATGCACTATATAACGTCATTCCATTAATTCTTCAAAAGTGAGTCTGAATGGTAACTAGCTTTTGCAGTGATAATGTGTAGTGGTAATTTGAACTGCAATCAGCATCCACTAAGTGCTGCAGCTAGGGAACAAAATCAGTGGAAATCAGACCGAGTGAGACTTTGGCATGTTTCCGTCCTCAATGCAAATTGCCACATATGAAGAAACGGGGGGGAAACCGAAAGCTAAATTGGGCTTTGTCGGTAGATAGATGGTGTTCAGGCAGCCTTGTGTTGCTCTTGAGTTTGGCTCCATGCTGTGAACACACTCACTGACAGACACGCAGGGGGTAAATATCACACAGTAAACATAGACTGATGGCAGTGGGCCCACCCATCCCTAGAAGCTGAAGGCATTCAACGTCTGAGGTTACAGGCTAATAACCATGCAGATTCTTCGCTAGTCAATTGTCAACACCAAGTCACCAAGATGAGAGGAGATGAAATATTGCTGTTTGAATGTCTCTAAAGCAGCAAGCCTAATGGTTTAACTTCTAATTCAAGATTTGCATAGGAATTACCAGTTTGAATTGGCCGCCGCGCAGCATGTGGTCCTGTGATGGCCTCGAGATTGCTTGTGCAATGTAGAGAGTCGGGATTAAAAAGAAACCTCAAATTAGAATAAACGAGGTAAATAAATCAGCAAGAGCAACAGGAAGAAAAAGATAATCAACAGATATAAACATAGTTAGATGTGACCTCATGGGGCACTTCGCTACAGTCTATATTTCCTGGAAATAGTGCAAAAATGATGAAGGAGCTGTCATTGTGCCAGACTGGGAAATGTAATGCAGTGTGTGTTTAATCTCTGATTAAGCATCGTGGATGGTAGTCCAGGCACGTTCGCTGTGTCACAGCCATCGTTTCATACTCTGCTCACTTTGGCTCACTTAAAAAAGACTGTTTCATTCTGCACATTTTGCAGCGATTGGGTAGATTGGGGAGCAGGAGCACAGCTCACAGGGTCGCAGCGACACTTGAGGGAGGGGTGGGGACTGGATTGCTGCTGCCTCCCCTCCATATCCACCCCCTCAACCCCTCTTTTCCTGGAGGAAAGAAAGAGAAAGGGCTCAAGAAAAGACCCTCTTTTTACCCCTTTTTTCTGAGCGGTGAGCGAGAAAGCGTGAGAACAGTCACTGCAGGGCTTCAGGACATTGTATCTGTCTGTTGGATGAAAAGCCCAGCAATAGAATGAGAGGCCTTTTTACCAGAGCCCAGCTCAATGAGAGGGTGGTGGGGCGGAGGGAGGGGGTGGATAAAGTGAAAGAGTTCACTACTTCCCACTAAATTAGATTAAGGTGAGTATTGATTGGGTAATAAATGCCAGTAGGCCCATACTACAGCACCATCTACAACCGACGCTGCTTCAGCATTTCTTGAAGATAATGAAAGTGGTAATGAAAGTACAGGACAACTATCTTATTACAGCACATTTGCAACAATGTATCACACACCAGTAAAACAAAAGAAGCCGGCAAACATCCACGGGTACTCAATTCAAGGCCTCGCTTGCCTGAAGAACTGAAAAGTACAAGGCTGAGATAAGTCAAAGCGGTGGTGTTAGCAAACTTGCCGTCTCAGCACTCTTGAAGATATGCTGCTGATAATGGGGACTCGCTGCATGCAGGTCCTGATGCCAAAATTCAAGCCAAGACTTCTGGTTTGTGCCCTCATGGCAAGAATTCTAGGACTCTCCATTAATCTGCTCCTAAGCTGCCGGGCTTCAAACAGATGCTTGAGGAGGATAAGGCAACTCAGTGGGAGAGAAGGTACCTAAGCCTTGGTTAGATAAGAATAAAAGTGGCAGCTTTACAGTGGACTGTATCTGCAAGATGGGACTTCACAGGAAATGTTTTTTTTCTTGTTATGTTTGTGAGAATAGCCTGGGTTACTTCAGGTGTCACCACCTCGTCTCCATGTTAATGTTTGTTTTTGACATTTATATAATCATCAGTGGCAGAAAAAGGAACTTAAATGTATTTAAAAAAGGCATAATTCATGTCTGATCTCCACTAAATGGTCTCAGATTAGACACAATATCGTCCTGTATGTGTGAGCAGATTTTCAACAAAATCTACGAAGAATTTGAACCAAAAAAAACAAAACATGTCACTGTTTTCAGTTTTGTACTTACCACTTCCTGTTTCTTCTTCTTCTTCTGGAACAACCTGCCTGAGGATATCAGGTCGGCTGTGCTCTCTTTTAAGTCTCTGCTTAAAATGGATTTTTATCGGAGAGCCTTTCCTGAGTTTATTTAAGTTTTTTAAATTCAAATTTGTTGCCTTGTATTACTTTTATTACTGTTTCTTTGTGCACTACTTTATTTTTATTCTATTTTATTTCTCTTTCTGTATGTGAGCTGTAATTTATCAATGTAAAGCACTTTGTAATGTGATTAGAAAAGTGCTCTATAAATAAGGTTTCTTCTTCTTCTTCTTCTTCTTCTTCTTCAGCAGTGGTGTTTTGCTGCCTACTACTGGTTCTCTGTTGCTCTTGTCTTTGTTAAAGCATGTGCACATTATGGGTTTTCAGATTTTTATTTTTTTTTTACAGACAGAGTGAGATCCTCTGGTCTCACCTAAAATGTAAAAATGTGTTGGTTAGACCCTATCTCAAAAAGAAATGACCTGAGATCCAGTTGATCCAGAAAAGCTATGTTGCAATGTTTTTGAGTTGAAAACGAGATGCTGCATCTCAAGGGGCTATCCTTCAATAAATTGAAATTGAAATTGAAAAGCAAAGACAAACCAGTGCAGGCCAAACCCTAACCTTGGTGCAGGTATGAATACCAGTTGCATCTTTGTATAATGAGTATTAATTCAGAGATTGTGGATCAATTCAACTGTAGATCAGAGAAGACTGTGTACAGCAGCGTTTCTTATGTTTTGTTGTTAAAGCTGTTGTCATTGACTTGAAAGTCTTTATACTTAATGATATGCATTACTGTTATTGACTGTTGATAAAGGATAAGAGGAAACTACGTATATGTTTTCCTGGCAAGGGCCTCTTGTGGTCGTGTGAATGATGACGAGAAAAACCTCTTAGGTAGGAGGTGGGGATGTTGGACTTTGAAGCAGTGGTTTGCGTCATGTCTCCTTCCAACAGTAACCAATCATTTCTTGTAATGACGACTGCCATGGCCCTAAGTCCACAGCTTCCTGTAGCTTTAGCCCTCTGGTAATAACACAGGTTCCACATTGATTCAGTCATTCTTCCAGCAAATATTAACACATACATTGCCGTGCTATTCCAGTAGCATTTCCACACGACTATGAGTCTTATTTCAACTCTTGGTGTGTTACGCTACATATTGCCATGTACATGCTCAAGGTCAAGGGAATTTGATAAAGCGTAAGAATCCCCCCATTGATGGATCAACACGTTCTTTCAGTTTAACACAGGCCCTTGCGCTCGGTTGTGTCGCCAATGGAGCGCGGAGAGTAAGGCAATCCGTGCAGATCCTGTGATAATCTATGGCTCATATGACAGATGTAAGAGGCCTAATCAATAGATGTCCTCATGCTTTCACTTTAAGTGCATCATTTATTATTCAGCAGCTTTATGTATGCATATTGTATTGAATAGCCAATGAGTGGGATTGATGTCCTGTTATGCACCTCGTTGTAATGAAAATGTCCAACTCCACATCGCGAGCGCCAAGCCGTCTTCTACTCGAGTGTTGCATTGTTTTTCCCCTGATTGAGTGAAATGTGCATCACGGCTTTGCACCTCAGTCATCGCTCGCATTTGCATTTTATGTTTTCGCCCTCCTTAGTAATCAGTATCTCAGGAATCTGCTTAATGGCCTGAGACAGTTTAGTCAACAGATCCCATGATAAACAGCCTATTTCTGCCCAGTCGCTAGATTATGTTTTGTGCGAGCGGTGCATCAGCATTCAACAATATGCTATTCCTGCCTGTGTGGAATTGCACTGGCGACTCTGAGCATTTAATAAAAACTCGATAAAAAATGATGCTGGTCACAGCGCCGAAGGCAGAGCCGCTAAATCTCAGCTAAAGCGCATTCAAATCCACCCCTGTGCTCGCCTGTCTTCCCATCATGAAAACACTGTTATGTTTAGTCATTGAATTTTATGATTACGCAGAACAACTCGCCAGATAGGAAAATATAACAACACACACAAAACCCAATTACTGTAGCCCGACACCTAAGTTTGTTTGCTTTAATTTATAGCCCAGCCGGACTGATGGCTCGCTGATGGCAGTAGAGCATGAAAGGCCAACAGCTGATTTATGCAATAATATTTGTAGTCAAATTACAGGGCGGGGTGGTCGGGGTTTATTCATATCTCTGACCAGCCCCTTTTTGTTTTCTCCCTCATGTACACATACAGTATTGGCCTAGTTTACATATTAACCCTTTCCTGCATAGTGGTCACTGTAGTGGACAACTGTTTTAAAGCAGCTTTCTCCTGAAAGCAGTGGTGTCTATGGTGGGATTACATATGAGGGGTTAGAGTACTCTCTGCTGCCCCCCTCCATTGACGTCTATTCAGTGATTAGTTGTAATTACCAGT
>OOFC01049360.1:0-18291 GCA_900323345.1 Pseudochromis fuscus | reverse complement strand
GGTAAAGGTAAAAAAAAATGGTGATATGCAGGAAGATCTAAGTAACAATATTCTTTTATTTTGAAAAGTTCATTTCAAATAACTAATAAATTCAAATTCGCACATGAAATCCATTGACATGTCTGTAACTTCCTTGAAAAAGAAACCATATTTGTTGTTTTCGTGCCCTAAGAAGAGTAAATATCTTGACCCAGGCTTTTTCATAATTCATGCATGAAAGGGTTAAGGGTGGGTATATTTATGGAGATGTTTTCTGTCAAAGGGGGTGAACTAATGTCTATTTTTTTTTTTTTTTACCTGCATGTTTAAAAAAATTGTACTCGTAGATAAGAGCTCATATTATTTCCCAGGAGTAGTGTGGTCTTTAGTACAGCTGCCTAATCTTGTCTCTTGTCAGGGAAAGTAGAAGTTGAGCCCCGGGGATAGCAGGGCTTTAACCTCAAGGGCAACAAATCTTTTTTTGGGTTTGGGTTGCATATCGGATTAAATCGTGGCCGGTATCGTTTCGGAGTTTTGTCTCACACTTAAATTAGACACTTGTAATCACAGCTCTGGCACATTCTCCGTGCTTCCCGGTGGAAACCATTTGCACTCCTAAAACAGGTCCGGGGGGCTGATGCGGTCGCGGGTCAAGGGTGCGCGATACGTGATGAGCGAGGGGAAAAAGTTGTGTGGAATTCAGCTCTACTCAATACTGCAGCCGTCATACAAAGGACTCGCTGCACACACACACACACACACACACATGCACACAGAGGCTCCCGATGGAATGTGTGACCCTTAACCCTGATACTTCCAGACAGTAATTAAAGGCAGACACTGTATTATGTGACAGTGTGCAGTTGGTCAGATGGAGACAGAGTGAGACGTGGGGGCGATGGGGCCTTGGGGACCAATGAGATGTCCAAAATAGACCTTGGAGATTAGGGGCCATGCTGAAAAGCACCCACACTTGCGCAAGAATGTCACAGCTTGCCATGATTTTGTATTAAGGCTGCCAGCATCCTTTTCCGTAATGACTAAATTCCTGCGCCCGTGAAGGTTAACAGGCATGTCCCACCATTCAGCCACTCCCAAAGAATGCATTACATTCTTATGGATTCATCTCAATTGGCTTCGAAGGTTTTGGATGACTTGGTCTGGTCAAGGATCAAGAATAACACCCCTGAAACCTGTCAGCAGCATTTTATGTAACTCAGGAGGAAAAAGTTATATTTTCCTTTTCCTCTCTAAGAAATGTTATAGAAGAGGGATTGTTTATATATGTCTGATTGTTCACGTACTGAAAGTAGTTGTGTAATTCACACAACAGAGGTAGATACTACAAGTACCGTATTTTCCACACTATAAGGCGCATCGTATTATGAGGCGCACCTGCAATGAATGGCCTATTTTAAAACTGTTTTCATATATAAGGCACATAGAATAGAAACTACTGTGGTGGCTGGAGTTGTGTTATCATCCATCTAGATGAAGCTGCGCTAAAGTCAGTCAGTCAAACTTATTAATAGAAAACAAACCAACGTTCTGACAACTCTGTTCACTCCAAAACAAGCTAGTACATTCACAATACAGTACCGTACGTACCGGTAGCTCTTACCAGTATTTGCGCCACCTTCGTTGAAAACAATGTATTTCCAACTCCATTTGTCACAGTTCAAAGCTACATGAACAACTGTTTTATTTTTTCTCCGAGGTAACGTCAGTGACGTAGTATTATCTTTTACCAACAGCAAGGTACAACAGGTAGTGCAACGTTTTATCATGTAGTTAGTGTATTCATGCCATTTTGGGGTCTTTATACACACAAGTGGTGTGGGACTGGAATTCCCCTTTACCGTTTTTACCACTGTTACTTCAGTGACACCCCCTGACTATGGTAGCCATAATGAACCAATATTGATCCATATATAAGGCGCATCGGATTATAAGGCGCACTGATGGTTTTTGAGAAAATTAAAGACTTTTAGGTGCACCTTATAGTGCAGAAAATACGGTATACTCACTATGCAAATCTGACCATTTTATGTGTCAGGTCAGCTGCTGCTGTGTAAGACAATGAGCTTCATTATAACAAAGTGCGTTATTATATCTTTCACCGCTCCCTTGACTCGTGTTTGCCAGGGAGCATTATTAAAACTCACGGCTGGGCATTTTATCAGCTGTTTGGCAGTCAAGGAGTCATTTTGGGTGCATTGTTTCAGAGGGAAAAATGACGTGCGGCTCCTGTTGGAGGATAATACAGAACAGAATTGTATTGGCACAAGAGAGTGTGGTTAACTTCTGAGTCATGCTGCAGATTTGCAGGATTAGAGGAAGAACAATGAGAATCTTTCAGGGACTGAGATAAGCATATTGTGAAAATAGATGGGCAGCGATGGTGCCAGAAAGTTTTTTTTTCCTCTGGACTGACAGATAAGAGAGTAAGATATGGTCTTAGAAATTGTGTGAACTGAAAAATTAATTAAACAGTGAATGTGTAAAATCCCTCTGAAGAAGAAAACATCCAATTTAAGCTAACAATCTGATACAACATCAAAATCACGGCGGCGGCAATTAAACGAGGAGCCAATAAGGTTTTCTTATTCACATCATCTGCATTTGCAGTGAGTAGCAGACACTGCAATGTCCAGGTTCAGTTTAAATGAGACGAAGGAGCGGTCCGCCCGTCTTGCAATGCACCGAGCACAGCATGCAGTAAAATACATCATCTGCAAGCTGCTACCTGGGAAATGATATTCATTACGCGTGAGCTCTTCCTGGCACCAAATACATCTCTGTGTCTCACAAATTAACTGAGCGCCAGCCTACAGACTTGTTTTGACGCAATTTGTCATGCCAGCTTCATTTGCCCTGTTTAAAGCAGCAATTAGAAATTGGCTGCACTGGCTAAGCCCTGGGGTAAGTCACACAGATATAGTTCTCGACCTTCGCACCCGCAGACACTCGGTTGCCAGTGGCCTCGTTGATGATCAAGAGCGTTACATTTTTGCACCCTGAAGGACGCTCAACATGTTGGTCCCTTAGGTGTAATCCAGTGATGCATTCTGCTTCATTACCATTTCAAAATGCAGAATTACCTGTCAGGGCTCTATTGGGAGCCAGTGTTGCCAGCACTCCCACACCCACAGTAACAAAGGGTACTGCCTCTTAACACATAGATTGTCATTAAACGAAACTGGAGCTATTTGTAGGTTCATTAATTACACCCTTTCACACACCACTTCCCTCTCCCTGGAACAAAGGGAAGGTGAACAAGGACTTCCATTTTTGCTGTACATCAATGTCAGATTACAGCCGTCCTCGCTTCAGCTTGCTTCTCTGTGTGCCCTAGAGATACGCGATTAATTATAATGAAAGGTAAAAAAAAAAAAAGTGACATTGATGTCGGTGTGTATACACTGTCACCTTAAACTTTATGCAAGAGTCATGTCCGTGAAATTGAGGGAACTCGCTCTGAATTTTTATATCCGACACGTGTCTCGTCCCGAGCGCCTGATTTCACGTCTTGCTCCGTGAGGGGAGGTTTGATGTGTCATTCACAAACTTGTGCATTTCCTCCAGACGACCCAATGTGCTTGTGCAATTAGTTCGGGGGGTGATATTGGTCTGGAGTCATCATCCCGGTATTGTTTGGCTCTAATGAGTAACTGGAACATATCTGGTTGTTTGCCATGGAAAGTGATACTTTACTGTGCATTAGCCACTCTAGACAATAAAAACACTGCAAAGTAAAGCTGAAGGAAAATGGGAGAGGAGACCATTTCCCACTTTTCATAAACATGAGCTAATGAGGACGAGAGTTGACCCGCGAAAACATCCACTCGTCGGTGTCGAGCTCGGGTGATACAACAGTGGGAAATGTTTAGTTTGCTTTTCAGATGAGGTTTCGAGTTTGTTGTAATGCCACACACCATGCATCTATAGGCTAATCTACCATCTTTACATATGTTCAAATCAGCATGTAATTGCCATGACTAATCTGTCACATTTCACATCTTAATTAAAATAATAAATCATAATACCCCCCCATCTATCAGACTCTTTATTACCACTTGAAATCAGCCTCCAGCGTAGCAAATCACAAAGCCAACAAAGCTAATGAAAGTACATCAAACTACATCCCCTTGTTGAATGAGACAAATTTGATCTGTATCTCTCAACACACAGCAGCTGTCGAAATACGTCTCGAAAGTGTTAATGGAAAGCGCTAGACACAGGTAGCCATGAAAGGACTGAAAATAGTTCAAATCTATATTATGTCTGCAAGGATAATAGGTCCTTTTACTCGATAATAAACAGCGAGTGTTTCAGAGGTCGTCACCCCTGCTGCATTATGGGAGAAGTGCTCTGCTGGAGTAATAAACTTCACTGTGTCTGCATCTGATAAGAGCTGTGGTTTTACTCTCGATTTATGGCTTCATTAATCTGCGGGTCTTGTATTTTTCCAACCTTGTCGAATCATCTCAGTCTGTGCAGATGTGTATTTAAAGGGTTTTTTTGATAAATTGTCATTCAAGTTACAGAACAAATTATCAAATCAAGCTGTTATGTAACTGGAGATTTTCATAACCCGCAGCAAAAAAAAGGTTTTCCTCGTATTTTGCATTCAGTAAACACCTCGATATTTACAGGCACTGGCATGTTAAATGATAAATGGCCATAGCTGAAGAGCACACTTATTATATAAGCTTTAATTAAATGATAGTTTATCTGTAGCATGGTTACAGCCTGGGATGTGAAAATTGAAAACGACATGTGGAAATTGCCGTGGTATTGTCTTGCTCTCTCACCACCAGGAGCAGATGAATCTCATAACTGCACATCACTGGGCTGTTTTGAAGATTTTAGACATTAGTTCACCCGCAATTACAAACCTTTTTTTAACAGTTTCAAAGTGGACAGAGAGAAAATAACATTATAAAGCGATAGAGACACAAGAGAAATACAATAGAACCACCATAAAATGTCCATAAAACATTCATTAAACAAAAAGTCCAGTCTCTTTTGAAAAAAAATATCTAACATTGGAGCATAGTTCTGTTTGATCCTTTGATCTCCCCTGGTACGTTACTCCAAAGTCTTACTGCTCTGGTAGCACAAGCAGGGTCACTTTTATTCTTCAAAACTAGATGCTGTAATGACCCGAAGGGTAACGTCTGAAGATCTGTTTGTGAAGAGCAATTCGCTGGATCGTAACGAGTTCATTTTTCAGTCATGCAACTTGGCGATAAAGACGGCTGTTCTATCAAAGCTGGTAGATTCACATAAGTCCAACCTACAACTGAGCAGCACGAAGACACAAAGATCTATTTGTTCTTTCAGCCACATTTTGAATAAGTTCATTCAATTTCATAACACCGAGACGCCAAAGCAGCAAAACAGATGTGGTGTTTAATTAACCTCTCAGTGAATCCAAACACAGATAAAAAAATAAATACTCCAATGTATCAGAAAATAGAGTCAATAAAACCAAAGCTTTAATCATACAAGGCAGGGGTTCCCAAACTTTACTGCCTCCTACCATTAAATAACCACAACCTCTCAACTCCTGCTGCCCCTACATAGCATGCAGCTGTGCACAAACTCAGTCATAACAATTATAAACCCCACAATATTGATTTGTTTGCAAAAATAAAATCTACATACACATGTTGCAGTGTCTCCTGTGGTGCTGTAAACTCACATGAAGCAACTGATGCTGTCGCTACCTGGGGGAGAGTAAACCTGAAGGCTGATGATGGTTTTTATTTCTCTTGTTTTTATTCTAGATTTACCTGATTTATTGATTTTCTGGAAATCATCTCGGATCTCCTGACTCTTTCAGTTCATAGATGATCCAGGGATTTGCATCTGCAAGAAAAGCCGGCAGTGGGAACCAACCGAAAAACAGAATAGTACACTGAATAAAGACAAAGCTTCATTAGTACTGGACTTCTAAGTGTCATAAAAAAGTAAAAATAAAAACTGATGTACTATCTAATCCTTGCCTCCCCATCATCTCGTTTTTAAAAACAGCATCAACTCTCGTGGGATCTCGTTTCTAACTTTGATCCAAACAGGCTCCTCTCACTCACACCCAGAGGATCAACACAGTGCATCAAAATTAAATGTGATCCGTCTACGACATCTGACCTGCAAAGTTGATGTGGATTCATACATGCGGGTCTGACAGTCTGCTCTCTGTTCTCACTCTCCAGCTGGACTCTGTGCTTCCTCCCCCCGCCCCCCGACACTCCGTCTGCCAGCTCGTCCCAACTTTGATCTCGGCTATCTGGCTCTCATCTGTTGAGGTGTGTCTTGGGTGGTGATTGAAGGTGATGGGGTGAATATTAGACACTGACATTTCTCTGTCATCTGACATCAGAGGCGGTGCATTTTCAGGTGGCGTGTCCTCTGAAGTTCTTCATTTGACTTCCCCACGTGCTGAGGGAGGACTGAGGACTTTTTCTGGAATAAACTTCTTATGATTTCAGCTGTATATAAATTTTTGAGACACTGCTTTACTCTTCTAAAATGCCAGATAACAGGCAGCCAATCGAGATGATAAAATATTTGTTGGTGAACTTTATATTTGCTTAACTAATTGATTAATTGAGAAATCATTTCAGCACCCACACTTTTTACACAGTTGGCTTGATGTGATTAATACTATAATTAATGATGTCTGTCTGCATCTCTTAGGACTGCTGTTATGTTTTATCCCTCAGTAATAATTATATCAATAAATAGGGTTGCAAAATTCTGGGAATTTTCAAAGTTGGAAACTTTCTATGGGAATTAACGGGAACTTATGGGAATAAAACAGAAATTTACTAAATTGAAGGATGAAGGTTAAATGTATTTGGGGAAAATATATTGTAGCATAATCTTGGCTAAAACAACCAGATTTAATGCACGTACACTCCTCAATCCTTTGAGGCCACGCCCCCTGCATGCACCGTGCACTCCTCCATCACTTGCACAGATGATTGGTTAAACCCTGGAGGCCTAAAGCACAAGACTATCGAAGCCACACAGTTGAACCTGTGGATTATATAAAGTCAAGTAAGTTTTTTATAATATTATTGAGTAAATATATTTGATCTACAAAGGTATTACTGTTTAACTTGCAAAAATAAAATAAAAATGTTTTCATACAGTAGCTAGCTAGCTGCTAAGTTAGGTGCTAAATGTAAGCTAGTTTTCATTTCATTGTCCGTTTAAGAGGCTAGCTTATTATAGCTCCCTCTAATGTGATGCTGTTTCTTCTGACTCCTGCAAGACAGTTTTCTGTAACCGTACAAGGATTTATACATCAATTGTAAAATATTTTGTTCAGCCAACTATATTTCTGTTCATGTCATTACATGAGTGTTTTTACAAGCTTTTTTGTTATTTGTACGTGATACAGTTTGCTTAATTTACCCCCAATTATCAGTTAATTCCCATAAATTCCCATAGAAAGTTTACAATTTGGAATATTTCCAAAATTCCCCAGCTTAACTTCCCATGGAAAGTTTCAGGAAAGTTTCTGGACCCCTTTGCAACCCTATTTATAAATAATGATGCATTTTATTTGTATAGTGCTTTTTCTCAAAGACTCTGTACAGTAAAGTTGAAAGATACGTATTAAAAACAACAGGAAAGGATGTTAACAGTGTAAATTAAGCAGATCTAAAAGGTGGGTTTTGATGAGTGGTGTGAATTTAAGTTTGGAGAAGACTAATGGACTTTAATCCTGTGACCGGTGAAGTTTGGAGGGAGAAACAAACAAGCACCACTCTCACAAACAGGCCTTTGCTCTGGTCAGCTGTTAGCCTGGCTTAATGAGAGCTAAACCAGGTCCATTTCTCTTGTCACCTTTATCTAGTAAAACGTACACGCTACATCTTTGTTGACCATGACCGCCTCTGCTTTTTCTCCTCTTTTTCTCCACACGCCAAACCACGACTGACCCTCCCAGGCTTTCTTCTGCTTGAGGATCCAGATTTGTGTCTTGTCATCTAAAATGGAGATGTATGGGCTTGTGCCGCCAGCCTCGATTGAGGCTTGACGTGTAGCAGGGTCTCAGGTGTCAGGAGCCATTTCCCGGCCAGGGTCCCGACCAGAACAAGATTAGGTCCATTTATCTGATTTCAGATTGCTCTAAACCTATTTCAACTGTCATTTACTCTGCGAGTGGGTCATTAGTCCTACATCTGTTTTGTTTTGTGCTGGGCCTGTGGCTGTAAGTGTGTGTGTGTGTGTGTGTTTGATCTGATTACACTGAGATCAGCAGCACTATACGAACATATACAATAAAACTAATTTGCCTGTCATATTCTCACCAAGACGAAGCCAAGAATGACATTAACTGCTGTAACTACTGGCGTCTGTTTGATGGCATTAAAGCAGCGTGTTTGAAGAGCCTTGCAAAACAACATGCCAGAGCTCGGAGCTTTTATAATTACTTCATATATTATATATTTACTTCACCACAGTGGTATTACTGTGATATTTCCACTTGTAAATAGGGATATTATTGATACTAATATTAGTAACTCTGCACAGCGAAGTAAAAGCTGTTAGTCATTCAGAGATGTCACCTTTCCAATGCATCTTTCTGCTTCTTTTGTCATTTGTTGAACGACAAAAACACACAAGCTGCGAAGTGACAAACTGATGCCAGAGTGAAACATTTGTGTTCTGACCGAGCAATTCAAACACTCAGCATCTTTTCTGCTTCACCAGTTCTTTTGGAAACGAGGCAAATTGCACTGAGAGCCCCTAAGAAACACAGCATAATGCCTCAATTGCTATCCAAAATATAATAGAATACATTGGAAATCACATTGATTTCTTCAGTGGTGCTAGATTGTTCTGCAGTAAAATTCAATTTTGTAAGAAATGAAACCGACTTACTGTTGTGTTAGATTTTCTTTGAAAAGATTACAATGACTGAGGCTTTTACAAATGACTCTGGATGGGTTTCCACTCCGTAAAGTGGTATTGAACTTCTTTGTTTATTCTGTCACATTCTGTCAGCCTGAATTAGCCTTACACTTGATGATGGGTTTCAATCCGGATCTAACTCCAGTGCTAATGGTAAACAGCTATTGTTTCTGGACTGCTTGCCTCCAATGCAGTCGCTGCTGATGGGCAACATTTTGATTAATCTGACAGGACGTTCTTGGTGCGATAACAGCGAGCTACCTCTCAGAAGATTATGGAATTATCTATTTCAACCAGCAATTACCTTTCCCCGGCGGATGACGTAACCCTGCGAGCACGCCGGAAAACCGTCCTTTATTCAAACCAGGTTGCACACGTTGCTGGCAAACAGCCTGATAATCTGCTAGCGTGACCAAGAAACAAACAAACAGACCTCATGGGAGCAGCCATAATGAATCTCAAAGAAACATGTAGATGAGCTGATGAATGTGGGTCAGAGGGATCACTCTTGTGGGGACGAGGCAGGGAGGATGTCGGTGCAGACACCAAAATAAAATGTATCCAAAATGGACCAGGTCATTGTTTTTGACTTGTCTAAGGCAGCTGGACACCAGCTATTTCTGCCAGGTGTCCTGAACATTATAATGAGAGTGCTTGTCTACATGTATTTTTACAGGTGTCTATGACGTCCGTGGACCTTCAGCTGTCTTTAGTTTGTTTCCGACACAACCATATGTAGCACAGTTACAGGGCGGTGATATAATGTTGGGATAATGCCTGAGCTGGATAAAGTTATTGCCCAAAAATTAAAACACATCTTAAAGGGATGGTAATTAACCCCAATCCAAAATGTGGTCCCAACACATTTTGCTGAGTTTGCTTTGCCATCACATTTCTGTGCAGTCCAATGGGTCAATACTCAGTTATGATGGGTTTTAGTGGTGGATAACAGAAAAATACAATAACATGCAGGAGGAAGGAGTCAAAAACATATGCTGTGTACACATTATAGCATGTAAAGTAAAGGGATTTAAGCTAAACATGATGCAGTAAATCTCCTGGACTTTGTGAATATGGGCTGAGCTTCCTGTACTGTTTATTCCAAGATGCCTGGCTGAATGCCTGTAGTGCTGTTGATTATAGGGCCATGATCAATAGTTCTGTTTACAGTGTACAATAAAATATAATAGATTAGCAGTAGAATGATCCCAACTCACATTACAGCTAGTAGGGAGTACTTTTTACTGGATAAAGCAGTACTTTGTTGTCCCTCGGTATAATTGCACTGTAGGTAAGTTGTTATAGGGGAGTGTTTGAGAGTTTCGTGTTGTTTCTGTCTCATCTTGCTTTGTTTAGTTTGGCGGTCGCAGCGACTTTATTGGTAACGAAATGTGCATCTGTGTCAGTTTGGTTTCATGCTGATTTAGCCTAATTTCTCGCAGCGAGTGGATGTCATTGCCTTATTTAGAAGCTGTTAATCTGGGAGTGAACGTCCCAGAGCTTGTGAGCAGCCTATAAGGCCTCTTTTCTTTTTTTTTGTGCTGTTCACTCAAAGGATCACTCAGTTTGGAAACTTTTAAAACTCGGAGAAACATACTTGAGTTGCTTCTGTGATTTTACTTCCTGCTGTAATCCAGATGCATTATTTCTAAGTAATGCTGGAATATAGCAGGACTAGCGCTTCCAAGAAGATCAATTGTAAGCCTCCATCTTTAATCATGTGGCATGCATTCATTACCTTACCAGCACTTTTTCCTTTCTTGTTTCAGTGTCCAGTTGGTTCTCTTGCTTCCTCGTCCGCCGCTGCTCCAGGAGCCTCCAGTCCTTTCCTGTAATGAGGACATTCTTCCTGTTGGAAGGTTAATGGCAGACAGAGAGAGGTACCTGACGAATCCAAAACCTCATGACTCCTCAGGCAATTTCACACAGAATCTCTTTTTTTTTCTCCACTGGAAGGAGAGTCCATTCACTGTGTGAATGAGTCAGGTAAATCCAATTCCAAAAGGCAATGGGATTTGAGATGGGGAGCAAATTGCACCAAGGTGATGCTGGACTGGTCAAGAGACCCTTGAGGAAAAAAAAAAAAAAAAAAGTTAGCTCGTTCTAACACAATAGAGGACACTGCTGTTATCTTTGCTGTTAGTCGTGTTTTTATAATTGATTTCCCCCTCCGGCACAATGGCTGGGCAATAATGAAAAGCCTGTCATTCCTGTTCTTTTGTGTTGTACGTTGATGAGGTCATTGGCTCAAGGTGGCCAGAGCTACGGTCCGCACAGAAAGTGGTCGAAGGGTTGAGGACATATAAGCAATCTAAATTCAGAGAATCTGGGAAAAGTACTGTAAATTCAAAACAGGAGGCTGAGGATTGGTCACCTTGGGGTCGCTGGAATATGGTCGGAGCGTAGTCGCCATGTTTTTATGTGAAAAATGATGTTTACAGTGTGGCTGCGTTTACTGCAAGCCTATTTGAATAAAATCATCGCCACAATGCAGAAGGAAATACCTGTTGTCAATGGTGAAGTTTGAAAGAAGGACTGCAGCATCACTTTCTAGCACCTGAATCAAGGGAATGATGATAAGCTGTAACTTGACTGATGTCGCGATAGCCATTAAAGATTTAATTGGTAATAGTAGCTCAATTTATCTCAAAGCGACTGCATTGTGAACTCTGCCTACCTGACAGGCTAATGTATTTGATCCAAATATAATAATTAAACTTGTGGTTCTATAGATGGCAATTAGTAGATAGCTTTTCATCTCCAACTCTCTGCAAAAGGTTTTGTGATGTACTTTTGTCCCATAATTGCCTCAAGGTAACTCGAAGAAATGTGATTTAAACAGTCATTCTGTGAATCTGTCAAATTAATACCCTCCAGCCTGTCACATGCCAAACCACTTCAACTAGAGAAGCCATTTGATGCATTCACCAAGCTGAGGGTGAAGAGAGTTTTTGACAGACAGCGCATTAAGCGGTTGATGTTGGGCAAAGGGTGACTGAGGCTTTTTAAGCATCTTTCTTTTATTTGATAAGAAACCAAAAACAGAAATTTGGTCTCACGGTTCAGGCATTAGATGGTTGTACTTTGACTTACTATAACCCTCCCACTTCAACTGTGGAGTTACTAGTATGAATACAATCATTATCCAGTTGAATGTTAGAGTAGATATATTATACCGGTTTTCAGGGAAGTTTAAATAAGTCTTACTCGCGCCTATGACATGTCTGTCAAGTTTCTTGGTGAAACTCTGCTTTGATCCTGTATTTTATTCTGCCTCAAAAACACTCTTCACCTGCGGCTGGAACTGTCTGGTTTCTGGTGCCTGTACCTTTAAGACGCTCACTGCCGTTGCTGTGCACTAACGTCAGGACGCCGTCGCCGTAACCAGGAAACCAGCGCAACGCGAGGGATCGTAAATGAGAAAAAAACACTCTGCTGTGAGGCTGGCAGCCTGTGTAACAAATTGTGTCGGTTTTTACAACTCAAACCAAGTTTTGGGTGCACTCATGTCGCGGTCAAACTTTTCTTGTAACGGAGAAATCCAAGAAGGCGGATCCTACACTTCTGACGCCATGGGAGACCACGTGGGATACTTCGAAGGGATTGGCTAACGCAGCGTCTGTCAGACCCGGTCAGACGTCGTCTGCTCCACGGGCTACGTCACAATATGTCAGAATCCAGAACGGCTGGTGGACTTGGAGGTAAGCCAAATCCTAAACAATACAAATAACAGACTTTAAAAAGTGGATTTTCCATAATATGTCCACTTTAAAGTTCCAGATTGATGGTCTAACATTATTTTTACGGACACTTAGACATGATGCAGATTTCGTAGCTTAATCAATGACTGCAAGCTGACCCAATGAAGTGGTCTGTGCCACACATCTTGACTGTTACTGTGGCTGAACATCGAAGTTTGATTCACCTGTCCACAGCAAATTATCCTGAAGAGAGCATAAACTATTCCCCGGCACGCCTCCAATGCAGGTCAACTTTGTGCTGTCTCTTTGTGATTGAAGAAACATGCTCTCTGACACCAACAGATGTAAGAGTTGGACCCAGCAGAAAATGTGGGTTGTGGAGATTTCTTGTTGCATCAGGTGGTCTGCTGTTGGGCTGAATTTGCTGGAGCAGTCATTCAAAGTCTACATCACATGGATGATTTTTCTTGAAGAGGGCCTGTTATGTTTTTCCGTGTTTTCTGTTCTAAATGCAGTTTTTCAGTGTTGGGTGCTCCTGCTACACACAGCTGAAGTTTCAAACCATGAGGTAAAGTGATGTGAGAGAAAAGTGGTCAGACTACATCCTGCTGAAAACGCCGCATTTCAGAAATCTGCAGAAGGTGATTTTATGACACTTTTCCTGAAGCTGTGCTGAAGATCAGTTGTCATAGTAACTGAATGCTTTTTTTAATTTCTCCTATATACTAATACATTTGTTTATTTCCTGTTCTGCAGCAAATCAACATCCACCGGTGCACAGAGATACTGTTTCATTGTTAATATTTCACTAGCTACGTTATACTCAGTATTTCCCGACAGCAAATATTCACCACTTGTCAGTATTTTCAAGCATTTCCCACATGAAAATCAAATACTTTCTTTTGAGTAAAATACTGAATCCACCGCTCAGTTTGACAATAAGCTGCTAATGGATGTAATATTTACCCGATCCGTCTTGCTGTTTGTCGTTTGCTTTCAGACTGGATCAGATTCGGACTCCAACATGTTTGGATTAGTTTGACAAGTTTGCATTTCCAGTCAACAAGTTGTTTGTTTACAGCATGAACTGTATGTAGCAGTCACCTGTTGGAGAGTCAGCCTCTGTCTGCTCTCCCAGTGAAAGTGTCACAACAGTCTGTTTAAGACAGATGATGCATAAAGGGACATTAGAAGATAAATGGGACAGATCCAGCCAAAGTGAACATCAGTGTCAAAAAAGAAAATTCCACCTTTCATTTCTCAAATAGGCTCATTTTTTAGCTTAAGACTCTAGGTTATGGAGCTGCTTTTAAAATTGCAATACCACTTTAAAGCAGCAGAGATTCAGAGCCGACTGATTGATATTATTGACAGATAATAAAGAACTGAACTATGCAAACAGAGCATTTGATAAAACTACCGTATTTTCCGGACTATAAGGCGCTACTTTTTTCCGATGCTTTAAACTGAAACACCAGTGTGGCTCAGTATCGGCGGCATGAAGCTCATTGGCTTTTTACAAGCTAACAAGCTCCGTGCCGCCAATACATTTAGCCTTGTCACATCAGACCCGGTCAGAGTGGACCACATGAAATAAATTCAATAGCGGGTTATAGACAGATGCGCTCAATAGTCCGAGCACATTGAACATGAAATGTGTCCAATGATCTGGGACAAATATGAACTTAACTGAACTGCAATCCAGGGGAGGACAAGACTATAAATATGAAGCTGGAAAATGAGCATAATACATCTTCTTTAAAGTGGAAGGCTTTAAATATATATATATATATTAAAATAAACATTCACAGCATTTTTTCTGAGGGTTTCAGAGAGCTCTTCAGATCTTGACATGATAAACCCAAACACTGTGATAGCAGAGAGAACAGCAGACCCTGGATGGTTGAAGACGACAGCTCGTCACACACTAAGGAGCTTCTGATAACTGAGGTAAGGACACAAAATAAGGACACATCTCCCAAACTTTCAAATTTGCTTGTTTACTGGTGGCCCATTTTATTTCTAGTGACATATTTAACAATGTCCATTTCCTGCTGCAAGAAAAAAAACATCCCAAAATGTACTCTAGATTATATTTCTGTGTTTGAAAGGCGCCAGAAGATGCACTCTATAATACAGCAGCACTGCATAAAAGAAGTAATTTTAATTCCATTAGTAACCTGTAGCCTTAATAACTGACACCCACAATGGTGAAAAAATAAAATAAAAACCACTTCTATAGACATGATATTGAATATATTTCCTGTCCCTCTGTAATTACACCATCAGACATTATTCTTTTTTTTTTTTCCATTTTATTATGTCCTATAGTAACAAGCCTTTTGTTGCAGCTACTTAACACTACATTTATTGTATATTAGATATGAATAATATCATTATACAGACAGTTTGAACTGAATACTGTCATTTTTATTGCAATTTATTTTACAGTTCAGAGGTTCTCTCAGTAATGGAAAAAGATATATATTAAGATTACAACCCTGTTATCTAGCAAAAAATATATCCATACAAGTAAATTGATTTCATAATTCTATGGCTGGCTGGATTATGTTCAGTATTTCTTTTTTTTATTGAGTCACCTGATTTAAAGAAACATTGTGCATTAGCTGAGAAGCATTGCTGACTATTTTGAGTGCCTAAAAATCTCCATAAATAAACAGGATAATGTGCAAGTGGGTATTATACTGCAACATACATGTATCAACATATTTGCCAAATGCATTAGTTAACAATGTATGCTCATTATTTTTGATATAATCCCGCTGAATGTTTCCTGCACCCTCCTGTGTTTGCTGTTGCAATGTATTTACATACAAATGTAATTTCTAGGATTTGTAAGGATTACCACACCCAGCACGGTGGTAACGTGCAGAGATTTTGTTTCCACATGAGTGAAACCGGCGCCGCGGCAACAGATGCTGTGCCACTTTATCGTCGATGGTAAATGCATTTGAGGGTAGCTATCCATTCAACTTTCAGAGGCAGGAATAAACACAGTGGCAGCTTTTGCACCTGTGTTAGTTCACCTCATATTCACCTCTGGACTCGTCACTCTGATTATCAGTGGACTGAAATGATTGTAGCAGAACTCAATACAGCACAAGAAAAATCGAAATAACTATAAAGTTTGCAGTGCATCTTTTTTATTTTCTATCAGATGAACTGAGCCCATCTCTGGAAATCTACAGAAGTTGTAGCAGAGGAACCTTTAGAGTGGATGGGGTTCAGTCTCCCTACAGGGATACATGGATCTGTGTGCCTCGCTAGCTCCACTCCTGACACAAAGTCACAATGCAAAGGTGAAAAGTCTGATTTACTGAGAAATTGTATAGCCGGGAGGTTTTGATCCACAGTGCAGCTTGTGATGCACATGATGATGCAGGGAGACGATAAGGCTTCCTTGAGGTTTATATCTCCCTCTCCCTCCCCCCCCCTCGTCTAATCTTTGTACGTAATCACTCTCCCTGCTGAGCAACAGCACATTCAACAGTACTGTACATGAAAAACGAGGAGGTAAAATCATCGTGACAGCTTGCAGCTCACTTGTGTGCATGGAGAGGCACTGTACGACCAGGCGAGCATGAGCACTTGTATATTCATCTCTTTTTCAGCGAGGCTCACATCTTTCTTTCAAACCAACAGATGCATCCCTCCAACCGAGTCTATCTGCAAACTCCAACCCGAGGTGACAGGGGACAAAAGTGGCTGAGATAAGAGTAAAATTTCCCAACTGGATGCTGAAGCTCATTTAAATTCTTCCTCACATGCAACATAATGACTCAGTGGGATTTAGCTGGAGACTGCTGTTTTACCCTCCCACATCTGTGCTTTGACCTGCACAACACTTCCCTCCCTTCAGAATTAAACCCAGCTCTCGAAGCAGGTCACTTCCTGGATTGTGCGAGGATGGGCGGGCTGGCATTCTTGTATATGTCCCGGTTTATGACTGCCTTGATTAATTGTGGGAGAACATAAGTCTTGTTGAAACAGAGCTTGTGTAATTAACTATCCACTCTGGCTCTGCCTTGAAATTAATAACTGTGATGTTTAATCAAGATTTACATCAAACAGCAGGAATGCTGTATGAATATTTGCTCACACTGTGCCCTATCAGTTTGACGATAGGCTGTACTCTCTATTATTTTCCTGCCGTATTCCCAGTAGTGATATTACTCAAAATTATGGAAATAAGCCGAACTTGATCAGTTATATGTGGTATCAGCACCTGCCTCTGAGGTACCAGTTCTTTAATTAATTGAACAGTAATTAACAGTTAAAGTCGGGATCCTGAGAGAAAGTGAACTTGAAAGGCAAATCTAAACTAATGAGGTTCTACTTTGAAGTAATGAACTCACTGGGTTTAGGGTAATCATAGGCTTCTGGGCTTTACTCAGTGTATGTACAAGACAGACACTATATAAGGATGTATAGTTTTTTGACGTATTGAGGTTGCGAGCTCCATCACGTACTTATCAGGACATTACAGTATTTTTTTTTTTTTAAGGCTGATGTTTTTGAATATGAGAAAAAAAACTTTAATTTTACAAAAGCAAGCAAACAAAAAACTCTTAGAGAAAATATATTTACAGTCTTGTTTTACTAATTACTACTACCATTGTTGTGGTTAAAAAAACATGAGATTCATCTCTTGGAAATAGTTTTATGCCTGAGACCAATTAAATGAACTGAATCTAAAATCAAAGACACTTATTTGGAGCTTTAAATGGATATTAAACGTTACCATGCCAGTCATTTATTATGATTCTGAAATTACTTTTCCAGTCTTCCCAAAATATTTGATACCGTTTTGCATTTGGTAGCTGATTGTCGACTAATTGCTACATTCTTTGGTCTTCACACGACTTTTGTTGCCTTTGTTTTCCATTAATTATCCAGTAAACTCAAGGGAGCAGTTCAACATTTTCTTAGCAAACAACAGCAACTTCAGCCACTGACAGACACACAAGTGCTGCCCAGATGGTTATTGTTTGTGAAGGAAGTTACAATTCAAACTGCAACTCCCACTAAAACTATAAAGCTACATTTTGGAAGTTTTTAGTATAAATTAAACAAATATAGTAAATGTATTAGTGTGTTCATGTTTTTATCCGAAGCTAAACTAATTGCATTCTGACTCTAGCTTCATAAAATAATGTACAGATGTAAAGTATTGTGGTCACTGGATATATTTTATCTTATCAGCCTAGTGGGAGATGATGCAAACCAATTTGTCTTGTGTGTCCTCTCAAGCTCGGATCCTCTACCAGAGTCCTGGGAGCCTGAGGGTTCTGCGCAGGATCTTAGCTGTTCCTAGGATTGTGCTCTTCTGGACCGAGGTCTCAGATGTTGCTCCTGGTATCTGTTGGAGCCATCCACCCAGCTTGGGGGTTACTGCCCCTAGTGCCCCAATCACCACTGGCACCACTGACACCTTCACCCCCCACATCTTCTCTAACTCCTCTCTGAGACCTTGGTATTTCTCCAGCTTCTCATGTTCCTCCTTCTTGATGTTGCTGTCACTTGGGATCGCAACATCTACCACTACCGCAGTCCTCTGCTGTTTGTCCACCACCACTATGTCCGGCTGATTGGCCATGACCATCTTGTCTGTCTGGATCTGAAAGTCCCACAGGATCTTGGCACGCTCGTTCTCCAT
>OOFC01049359.1:9459-23885 GCA_900323345.1 Pseudochromis fuscus | reverse complement strand
TAGAAACATGCAACAGACATCTTTAAACAGCCACGACGCTGTGGAGCTAATATTGATATAAATAAACACAAGACTAGTAATATCTTTGGTGGAAGTCACAATATGGAAGGAAATGTTGTACTTGGTGGAGGTCTGCGCTCTCCAAGTGCTTTTCTAGTTTATTTTATTTTTGCCTGTATTATGGTCCAGACAGCATGGTGTGATAGGATATTTCTCAACCACTAACATGTGAAATGTTCCTCCAAAGACTTGACGCAAATGCTCTGTCCTCTGTTGCATTCAAAAAACATCTTCAAAAGTTGAAAAAATATCCACAATAGCTGTCGCATCGTCGTCATTTCTGTTTTCTTGCACAACAAGTGAGAAGATTTCAGATGTCAGCTCCGTAAGTGTTTGATTTCAGCGCACTTTATTTTCTTTGCTGTACCTCTTGGGCTCTGAATCACAGTTGAATGTTGTCTTCTGCATCACCTGCTCACTCAGTCTTCACAGCTGTGATGAGAGGGAAAAATGAGGCATCAGCTTTGTTGCACCAAGTTGAAACGCTGTCCCGTAGCTGATCTGAAAGTCAAATTCTGTTCTTTCCAGAGAGAAATCCCTAATTTTGAGGACAATGGTATAACAGAGACTTTTCTAACACCATATTTCATCCTTAGTTCTTTTGAAATGTAAGCCTCAGCTGAGAAGTTCCCCTTTTCAGAAGCTCATCAACTTTCACTTCAGTGTGACTACAGTCCCCCTCCCTTTGTAAGGCTCTCTGAAAATATGAACCACATGGAAAAATTTGCTATTGCTGTGCTTTGTCCCCACGTTGGTTACAGCGCAACACGGTGGCTTGCATGTGGAAAATTAGCTGTCATAGTCGCCTTCTGTGTGTCAGTACGGTTTCACAATAGACCACTTTATTACTTAATCCATCTTCATCCATTTACATTTTGAGTTGAACCAGAGTGTACTTTGAATTTTGTACTGTGTGTTAGTAAAAAATAGACTACTTTCAGATCCTCTAGTTTCCATGATGTCTTTTTTTTCTTGCTTTAGGAGAACTCTATTAGAAAAATACCTACAGAAAAGTAAAACTGCAAGCAGCACACACCTAAACAGCTGAAGTAAGCATAACTTTATGACATACAAAGTAATAAAAGCAACGATTTAATAAAAGCCAAGCCCTGCACAGACTCAAGCAAATAGAAAAAATATGAAATGTATTTTTGTTTCCTCATCTTGCAGGTATCTTAATAATTCCACCGTCAATCTTTTTCCTCGAAGACAAAAAACAATTTCAATCAAACCTTTATGTGTTGCTGCTCCCACAAACAAAGGGATGACATTATTCATCTAAGACACCGCACGACCAGATTTGATGTCCAATGTTTGCGACATGAGTTTGCAGCTGTTTAATGAAGTAAGGGTTGAGGTTGAGCCGTACGTCGTCTTCTTTTACCCTGAGTGCCGCGTAATGAGAGGTTAGCGAGGGTGCACCCAGTGATAGTGACGCAGCCTTGTTAGCCAAAGGGGCTAAATCTAAGACGGCTTAAGCCATTTAAATGAAGAAGAAAGAGGTATCCTGCAAAGTGCGGCAAGTGTTAAGCCTCGCACAAATCTGATAAGCACACTGTGGCAAAAGTAGCTTGACATAAACCACAGTCTTTTAGCAGCAGGAGAGCATGACGGCAAATAAAAGCTCATATAATTTCCTCAAACGAGTAAAGAGCTGGCACATTCAGATTGAAACACAGTGTTCTTCATTAAGCTAGAACAAATTTTCAGAGACACCTCGCCAACATTCGGCTTTGCTAACCAGCCAGTCTGTGAAACCTCATTCATACTGTTCTTCACTGAAGACGGTTGAAAATGATGAGCATTGTTGATTTTTATGACTGAAAGACAAACAAGTCTCTTAAACATCTTATGTGTTTATATCCAGGGATTTGGTTTTGTTTATGTCAAACCTTGAATCTCTATACAAGATGAAGTTTAAACTTTACTTCAAACTAAAAATTTAAATCTTTTTTTTGCCCCGTCCTGAGCCTGCAGTCATTTCTACTTGTATAGTATTTTGTTTTTCATAATTGTGCAATCATGAGTCACTAACACCTACATGACAGTGATTAAAATACAACTAATAATAAAACTGAAGTAGGCTGTGAAATTTACACCTACATCCTAATCAAGACAATAAAAATTAATAAGCCTTCAAAACTGCTTGCAGTGACTGAATCCAAACATATTGTGCGCACTCGACAGGAGAGGGAGGATATTCCTTCATCAAAATCCCTGATGGTTCAAATGAAGAAGAAAGTCAAACACTGAACATTTTCCCGTGGCTAAGATTAGCACACACGGCACGTATCCCTACAGAGAAACCAACACTGAGTTCTCTCACGACTGAATTATGACAGGAAATGTTAACTCAATTCTATTTGCCCCAGGTAACATCTCAAGGTGAAGAGAAGCCATGCGTGATGTCTTTATTCTCTGAAAGACCTGAGACCTGCTGTATAAGACCACCTGAGCCGTTTATTGTGTTTCTCACCCACCTGCAACTGCACCCAGCCTTCCCATAAAACCACTAGCCCAAACTTGTCTGTGCGGCCCTCTGTTCTGCCTGAACGCACTGAGGTTGATCCAAGACACAGTGTCAGCTGTAGGGCCTCGCTCGCACCACTACCGGTTGGAGGTCAGTGTGAACACGCAGGTGTTTTCTCACATGGCATCACCTTGACACGGGCACCTCTGATACCGCTGGGCCGTAACGTAATTGCAACATAGTCTGGTGTTGGAAGACGGCGGGCGCTGAAGCCGGCGATGGGTTGTCAGGAAGAACGGACAAGAGGCAATACGCCCAAACTCTATTACTGTTAATTGAACTGGAAAGAAAGAGGGATGGGGAAGACAGGGAGGCGATAGAGGGAGAGAGAGATGGGGCATAGGAAAAGAGGTAGAGAACCTGCAGTGATAGTGAGCTTATCTCCTGATGAACCTTCAGGATGTGAGAGGTTAATTCAATGTCATGCCAGGGAGATGGACAGGGTCTATTCGACTGTCTCATCTGGGAGATAGTGGAAAGATGGTATCTAAACCTATAGGGGTATAAAGGGAATGTATCCAAGGATTTATAGCTAGTTATAGATGCATAAAATCCAAAAGAAGCCTTTAGCATGTCATCTTTTATATGAAGTCCCATCCACGATAATCCTGTTTCAGAAGTTTCAGAATAACAAGCTGACAAAAAACGCCTCTATTTTTTTTATTATTGATTGCAATGCCTGCTGTGTATAGATTATGACACGTTAATCCAAGTCACATTTACAATACAGATATTAATTTCCCAAAGGTGTGAGGCACAGGCAACATGATGCTCGGAGATGAGAGCCTCATTTGTGACTCTCTGTTCCTGTGACTTCTGTTAATGTGTCAGGATTTCTGTCACCACTTCAACCACAAACAAATCTGAGCTCTTCTTCTTTTTTTTTTATTAAAAATGTTCTGCTCTGTCAAAGCTGTGCAGCTACAGTATGCAGTGCGGTAAGATTAAATGTGTAGGACCAGCCTGTTCAAAGACCCAGACACTCCTGAAACACCCAAGTCAGAGCTGTCACAGTGATCCCATCCAAGGACGAGTTTGACAGATTCTGTAAATTTTTTATCTGAGAGCTCACACTGCCTCCGTGGATATTTTGAGTGACATTTCCCTGAGATAATCAATTCCACTCAGCACCTGACATGTGTTTAGAGCTGCTGCAGGCTGCGTATAAATACTTCCACAGTATATATACAAGTGACACGCTCTCAAAACCATCTGTACCATAGGGGAGAAATGTCAGCTGGGCTTTCTGCAGAAAAAAATTGACAGAACTTAAAAGTTGTCCAGCAAGATTGTTGGTCTGTTAGCAACAAATAACGTGACATAAATACTTATTCAATGGTTTTCCAGTGGATTCTGCTACTTTTACAACAGGCCAAAAAATAATTCATCCATATAGGGTAGCATAGTACCCTGTTATGCTATGCGGACGTGCACAAAAAGAAACTGTAGCTTATGGGTAAAATGCAGGCCTCGCTGCAAATCTATGTGGATGCGGTCACAAAAACATTACATCAGGACAAGTTTAATCCACCAGCTCTACTCCAGCCTGAATCTATTAAGAGGTGTCACTGATCTCAGACTGGGTGTCAGAACTCGACCGGAGTTGCAGAGTCTCCCCGGGAAGAGTTGTCTGTCTTTAATGCTGTACATCCACAGAAGCTGATGGATGGCCGAGTAAGGACGGGGGCCCTCGCTCCATTCATCAAAACCAGACAACCTCTTCAAGCCTGGTGGCCTCGGTGACAAATGAGGACCAAAGCCCCTCCTGGAGGGTGAGAAGGGCAGGAGCTGTGGAGAAAGTCTCAGCATGGTCAAAAAGTTTTGAGACACTTTTTTTTTTATTATTATCCACATGCACTCTCCTGGCTGCTTATAATGCCCAAGGTTTATAAAAAGCCTCTCAACGTTTTGTCTTGAGCAATGAACTGCATGACAAATGGCTCTTTGCACTTTAAGCTGAGTTCAATAAGGTCCCAAATTGGTATTTAAAAGTGGGGAGTGAGAATGAAACAGATACGGCTGAAGGAGGCTGCGGAGACTTGTGTGGACGCAAATCACATTTTGTATTTGGACCGGCGAGGAGGCAGGCAGCAGAGAGAAGTGATTCTATTTGAAGGCCCATATCAACTGGAGGCTTCGCTGCATGTTGTTAGAAGTCTGCTGAAATGGGAGGAGAGCGTGCTGGTCGGAGACACATTCACTCCAACATTTTTGCTAAGAAACATGAATATTGGAAATCCCAACCATTTCTTTGAAGAAAGACTGCCTTTCTAAACAACTTAATGCACCTATAATGCTTTTGTACACTTATAGACTTGAACTGCAGGGGAGCCACTTTTGAACCATCACTCAAACGTAGTAATTGTATATATATTTGTATGCCCACAGAAGACAGCCTGCCGAATCGAATTAACTGCTGAACCTAAAAACCCTCTATTGTTACAGCTTCTCAAAACCTATAAAAACATTTAAGAAAAAAGTAATCACTCAGGGAGGGTTTATGGCTTTCTTTACCGGCAGACAAATGCTGCTCTGCCCAGATATTAGACCGTATATTGTGTTATAGCTGCAGTGGAGGTATTACCCTCTGTGTAACCACAACACTCCCTCAGTGCTTCAAACTGCAGAGTGCTTTCCAGCACATTACTGATGAACACAAAGGAGGCTGAGACCATTAAGATTGAATTGTGTGATGTTCGGTTCAGTTGTCCTCTATGTGGGGACAAGATTAGAGAGAGGCGGTCTCCTCGGTGCTGCCGGAGAGAGTATGTCATGTTCGCTGAAAGCTGCACAGTTTGAATCTTGTTGCTCTGTCAATATTTGGATTATGTACTGAGAGATAAAGCAGCAGAAATAGGACAACACTGTACTTCATTATCACATTGGGTTACATATCTCATTCAAGGGCACCTTGGCTGTGACTGATGAGGGAGCAGCCTGTTTATTTGTCTGCCTCACTGTTACTATTTCAACTGCAGTGAGCAGAGGTGTTGCCTATTCAACTTAAAGGGGCCTCGGTGTACAAAAGGACCCCTGTATCTGTTTAGGCTGTTTGCTTATTTCAGTCTGTAGAGCAGCAGTTACCTGGGGTGTTAACCCTCGTATGTATAAATAACCAGGCTCACACCATTACAACAGTACAAGGTTGATCTGTTTCTATTCTAAGTAACTTTTGCCACTGTGGCTAGGATCATTTGTTTGGTTTCCTTTACCATTATTTGGAGCTTACTTGTTTTGTTAAAAACATTGACAGCACTGAGAAAAGTCCATAGACTGTATATACAGACTGCCAGAAGTGTCCATATTTGGACAGGAGGGCGGAGCTAGTGGGAAGAAGAAGGCGGGTGTAGGCTGTGTATTTGACCAGGCCTGTCCATCAAACCAGCCATGCCTCCAAATATACATCATTATGAAGCCTATTAATTATTAATATTTTCAGATGGACAACACTGATAAGAAGTCCCTTTAGCATGACGTCACCCATCAGTTTGTGTCCAGAAGTGAATACATTTGGATATGAAGGGAGGAGAGAGGAGGTGGGCATGACCTTTGAACCCGAGGCCACTGCCCAATGTGTATAGAGCTGATCTCATTGGAGACCAGGCCTGCCCTAATATCTACTTGATGATGAAATGATTCCCAGATGGATCAGAAGAAGAACTGACTTTAGATGATGACATCAGAATGACTTGCTGCAAAGATGCATTTACTTAGTATTTCATGAATGATGTTGACATTTTGTGTATTGGAGCCAGTTTTGAAGGCGCCATCTTCAAGTGTTAATAAGACGTTCAGGACCTTCTGTACTTTATCTCTAACTCTTCGCCTTCTCGTTAGCCGTATCATTGTCTCCTCCAAGATTTAATAGCATTTAGTTTGCTTGATGTTAGGTTCACAAGTTCGTAACGGACTTTGTCTGCCTGCCACAGATATACATTGGAAATGAGAATTGTTAGAGCCATGTCACACTGTCTGACAGTCTGAACAATTAACGTACAGTGGGCTTATCTGACTTCTTTTGCTGGAGAGGGCTTACAACAGGCGCTATAAGAACCACTGAGACTCTGCCACACAATGAGTTTAAAACTCGAACAAAGAGAAAAAGGGCAAAAAGCTCCACATCTGCTGGCTTAAAACTCTCAGTTATTTGGACACTATGGGTGACTTTTTCAGATTACACAGTTATTATATTTAATGTCAGTATGAAAGCTATTGATTGATGCAGGTTTAATTTGAAATGTGAGGGGTAAAGCTTTTACAAAGAATGAGCTGATCGGCCTCCATTTAAACGTCTAGAGAGAGAAGCTGTGCATGTGCATCCACACACACTCTCTCTCTGTGTCACACACACAAGGACATACGCAAGCGTGCACTCACACATACTCTCTATTAGCGTAATTGTGAACTGACTTTGACACTGACTTTCATTTTGCAGCTTAAACCATCCATGTCCCTGAATGCAAAGGAATCCATAAAAGTCTTAAACTCTTCCCGGGATAATTCTCATCACCAGTGGCTCCGTGAAGTGTCTCAGTTTAGTTTAGAGGATTTTTTTTTTTTTTTTTTTTCACTCGCTGCATTTGTTTTATGAAGACTGATTTGCAAATCTTGTTTGGTTTGATGTTTGCACATGTTATTGATTTTTCCTGAGTGCTTTGGGTGGTAAATAATCACAGTGGATATATTGCCTTCGATGCAAGTTTAGCTTTGTTTACAGAGACAGGGCTGCTTAATTGCACTTTGTGCTTAGTGCTCAAAGCAACTTCCACTGAAAAATTATTGGATTTTAGGAATTTGTTTAGTTTAATTGAATGTATTGCTTGACTCTGTTTTGTTTGAAATACATTATTAAGATAGTGGATTATTGTCATTGCATTGCACAGAGTTTAGATTATACAATCTCCCCGGCTTTAATGTTCCACTTTAGTTTGTCCCTGAACTTTAATGAAGAAGTGACCACCATACATTCAAGATACTCATTTATCACTTAGAAGAAACATTTTAAGGCATTATAAAATGTAGCTGAGGGAGATTCCTGTCAGAATTATCTTCGTTTTCTCAAAGTGTGCTCAAACAAAGCAAGAAGTCATCTTGGTTTATTTGCTTTGCAGACCTCTTTATTGGTCTTTGATCTTTACAGCAACTTTTCTATGCCTCTAATTTGCACTTGCATTCAGTTTGAAGTTGGAGACAGGTTTGAGATCAAAACAAGGATTTAAGCCCTTTCTACTGCACAGAAATGTAAAGTACTGTAAACGCTTCTGGAGACAAAACGTGGGAGTAACAGTAATTATATTAGGAGGAAGACTGTCTTTACCTGCTTATAAATTGGTGTCCTATGTGCTGCAGGCACAAAAATGTCACACCACAGATGTCCCTCTGAGATCAGATAAAAGAGTAAGCTCCAGACCCCCATGCCCCCCGATTCAATGTCAGTCACTCCCACTGAGGCCAGTTTTTCTGTGGTAACACTGTGAAGAATTCTAGGTCTCATACCCACTGCTGCAGTACATCCTATCAGTCACTGTATAAAGCCCCCTTTTCTTTTTTCTTTTTTTTTTTTCTTGCCTTAAGCAAGTGTTACGCATGGTTGACCGTCCACAGGGAGCCTCAGCGAACATGCAGTCTCGGTGTGACAGGTCGGCTCCCAAATAGAGGTTATTCCTACAACACTTAACCACTGAAGACATACCTGCATACACCCACATTATCACGGCAGACCTACATGATGAAAAAACAGCCATTCTGACACATTCACATTCAGATGAGGGTAAGAAACGCACGTGAAGCGCACAGCGAATAGGTAATTGGATTCTGCAGGATAATCAGAATTGGAATCTTTCCTTCCATTAATCTGTTCAGTGAAATATGCAGATGAGAGGACTTATCTTTTCTAACATCGACAGTTTGCAAATAGATTCCATACCTCTGAAATACATCAAACAGGCTCAGCTTTTATCCCAGTCAGCAATTACACCGCACTTCTACCTCCGATGTTTGTAATGTGATCTGCTATGTCGGCAATATCCCTCCCTTCATTAGAGCGGCTGTCTCACAAAACACCCGCAATTAGAAGAGGATCTTCTTAATGGCAGGGAAACTCGTCCTGCGAGTGAGACAGAGGCAGTGTCTTCAGGACTGAGCTGACATATTGGAGCTCGGCAGCAATTAAGTGGAAGGAACAAAGCAACCGATACAGAGTCATTTTCCCGTGGAGACTCCCCAGGAAACTGGCATAGGGAAGGCGTTTTTAGGCCCAAATGATGGTCCGTCTCCTGGGTTTGATCACTTTGAGCTCGGCTCTTATGACTCACAGTCCAGAGATCTGCAATATGACATAAATCTTTATGGTAATGCCAAGGGCAAAAGTCTAGACTAGCAGTCTCAGGAGTCCATCAAATCAATTAACAACAACGGCCGGGCGCATTTTTTATGATTTGTTTAAAGATTATATAGAGCTGAGGCCTTGTTATGAAATGATAAAATCCATTTGACAGGTTTGCAAAAGACTTTATAAAAGACGTTCAGCAAATACAGCCCGAGGGGAGCAGAAAATGTGCTGGACTCCGCATTTTGAAAAGTTTTGGAGTGAAATAAGCTCTGCAGCCTCTCGCTGTCTTGTCAAATCAGCTATCAGACAAATGAACTTGCACCGTGCCTCTGAATCCATCAGTATGGATTCAGACACATCCTTTCTGCGGAGTATGATGTTTTCCTTGCTTCTCAGTCAATGGATAGAAAAAAAAAAAAGTGTCCTTCACTGTGTGACCATACCACTGTATCAAATCAAGATGAAATGACGCTATAACTCTGAGCAGCTTCTACCTCGCGACACCCTCTGCAGTCACCAGTGATGGCACTGTGTTGTTGTGACTAAGGAGGAAGCATCATGTAATGGGAAAGCAGAGGTCAAAATTCCCTGATCGAATGTGAAGTAGTGCCTGAAAGAGCACTGAGTGAACCAGACAGTGCTCTGTCAGGCCTGCTGATGGCAGATGGGGGAGGACGCGTTGTCATTTGCCTTCTCGTCTGATCTGAACTGTCAGGAGAGATTCTTCTAGTGAAAAATACGCTGTCTGCTCATGAAGTTTCTGCCACAACTACTTCTCCTGTCTTAAAACTTGACTTGAGATAGATAGATAGATAGATAGATAGATAGATAGATAGATAGATAGATAGATAGATAGATAGATAGATAGATAGATTACATCTGTAGCTTCAACCTGCATATTTGTGTAGCTGAGCATTACATAAAGTCCTTTGTTATTTTTAAATGCGGTGTAGGTGTCAGGACGCTGCTCACACGGCTCCTTGTCAGACGATGCCGTGAGGGAACTATTAACTGCGTCTTTATCCAAACGTGGCAGGTAGTCACGCAAGTTAAAGTTATGCAGCAGCACCCATCCAACTCGGGCGTCCATGTTCGTTTTAATGCCTCCCCTCTCACTAAGATTACTTAAGCCTGCAGTTTTATGGGTAGCGAAGCCCTTCAATTTCCCCGAGCACTTGTAATTATGCAGACAAGGAGTATGAACCATGTGATTGTGTTCCACAGCAGAAGGTATATTACCTTTTTAGGGTGTCAAGGAGAGTTCCTCGGGGAGCAACGTATAATTGCAGCTTGCTCAGGATTCAATTGTTGCTGCGTGTTAGAGGGATTTTCTTATTGTTTGCCTGACTGCACTGGTGGCCACAGCTGTGTTCAGACTGTCAGAGCTGTTGTGGAGTGAAATATGTAGGTAACATGATATGTGATCGGAGGTCAAGCGCTACTGGAGACACTGGAGACTCCCGACAGTAGCCACGACATTTGTTTTTCTAATTCCTACTGAAGCTGGACTCTACAACGCATATGCAAATAAATGCTACAATCTAGGAAATAACTGTATGCATAGATGCAGTATAACTCTTGCCAAATATAATAACAGTCACCACCTAAAACAGATTATACCAGGAGTATAAGAGTTTTAGATTAAATCTGCATTTGAGCAATACTAAATCAATGAAAAATCTTTTGTCAGGAAATAAGTTTGTGTCTAAAGAAGTGCTTTTCTCTCTCCGGCACCTCTTTGGAAAAACTGATTACATCACGGTAATTTCAGGAGCAACATTCACCTGGTTAAAGTGTTTTCCATATCGCTTCAATTATTTAAGCTTATAAAAGTGAATAGTTTTGAAGCAGAACATCTTTGAGTCGAGGAGCTTGTGTGTGTCAGATTTATTAAGTTACTCCTGTGAGGCAGGTAGATATTTATTCAACACTGTGCATCTTCAGTTGCAATATGCAGAATTATATATATATATATATATATATTATGATATAGTGGGTGGTGCAGTGGTTAGCACTGTTGCCTCAGAGGAAGGAGGTTCAGGATTTAAATCTCAGCTCTGACCTCTGACCTCGTTGTGTGTGGGTTTCCTCCCACAGTCCAAAGACATGCTTTATAGGTGAACTGATGACTGTAAATTGATCATAGGAGGACCCCGCCTCTCCCCCCTTGCCAGCTGGGATAGGCTCCAGTGACCCCCACCATCCAATCTCATAAGCGGGTATAGAAGATGAATGAATGCTGAGTATCTTTGGCACAAACAATCCATGATGAATTTACTTCTTTTCAGGCTGCAGTTCAAGTGCAGTTGGTTGTTATGAGATTGGGATTCACTTTGTCAAGTGTCAGTGTGAGCTTGTTAGGATGATTTTGTTTGCTCTTAGCACCACAGTGCCTAAGTACAGCCTCGCAAAACTGCTAGCAAGTTATTTTAAAAAGAAACGTGATACGTGCGTTAATATCTTACTTTGAAATGTTACAGTCAAGGTTGTAAACAAGGATTGAGGAAATAATAATGGTTGCTCCTTTTTCAGTGCATCATTAACAACATTTTTTTTTTTTTTTTACATCCCTATGAAGGAAAATCTCAAAATTCAATCACTTAATGACTTTGGGCTTCTGGATAAAAGTCATTATTTGAGAATTTCAAAATAAATGCAATGTGTAGCTCTTTTGCCCGTGTACAGGTAATCTGACCATTAAATCTAATGGTTAAATCTCCATGATGCTAATGACCCTCACTGCAAAACTACTTGTTGCACTTCAGCAGTGGACAGTCCTTCCTCGTGCTCCCTATCATGTTTTACAGTGCACAACATTGCCAACAGACCGCAGGGATTAAACAAGACAAACACAGCTATAGGTCCCCATTACCCATGCCAATACATCGACTGGAGCAACTGGGTCACATGATCGCCTGCTGAAGCCCTCTCGCTGTGAGCTAGCATGAGGTCTGAAGTTCAGTTGGGTAGCTAATCCTGAATAACTAGCAGATGGCACGAAAATCTGTGTATACTTCACTGAGGTGTTAACCCTGAGGTCACAAACCTGTCTCCTCTCAGTAGAGAATCATTGGAAAGTGTCAACAGTTTGAAATACGACAAAGGTAAAGCATTAATTTCAAACAAAACAAAAAAAATTAAATCTAGAATTTTGTCTGCAAGGCTGTAAAACATCACATCTAGTTTCAGATTATCCACTGGGTTTTGCTTGGCATAGTTTGAAAGGAAAGCTGCAGTTTCATATGATACCGAACATGCTGCTGAGGCATGAGAGATATATTTTAGAGTCACATTTCAAATGAGACTGAATGTGTTGATATTTTAAGACACTGAAATTCAAGCTGGCTTACTTTACACTATCCTTGTAGTGTTTACATGTTCTGAGTGGACGACTTGTGACCTTTGCGAGGGGTCTTAGGTGCTCGGCAGCTTCCTCAAAATGGTCCAAGCTCAACACGGGGACCACTAGAATAGAAGGGGTTAAAGCGTGGCCTGCGGTGATACAACACTCACTGAGGAGCTGAGGTCAGCAGAGGTGTGGCGAACAATAATCACATGGACCATACCGTGAGAGGACAGACTAAACGAGATAAAGTGATAAATATTTCAGGTGGCGTAGGCTTGTTGTCTTTCGGCAGTGACTCCTACAGCTCTGATAATAGCTCCTCATAAACATTCAGCGCAGGAAGGCGACTGAACTCGTTGCCTGAAGCATGTCATCACCTTCAAAGTTTCCCAAAGTGTCTGGTGACACCCGTTTACGCTCTTACCATTCTGCCAGTGTAATGCCTCCAACCAAAACATGAGAGGCAAAGCTGCCAGGAGCAAACAACAGCAGTTACCTGCCTACTGGCCAAGAGTTAAACTCAACTCCCCCCCCTTGACTGTCTCTCTGGGATCAATTGAACCCTTTCGCAGAGGCTGGAAATGACCCGGTGAGTTTGAGCGACAGCTGTGAAGATGAAAGGCATCTAGTTAAAGGTTGCGGGTGCTTCACTTTAGAAGTGAACGCGCTATTACTGTAATGGTACTCAAAACATCAACACTGGCCTGTCATACCAGGCACTCCCAATGACTGCAGCGGCTACAGGACAGGTTCATGAGACTGGGACCGTCTAAATGCTTACTGGTCAGCAGTAGTAATCACTGTTTATTTAAAATGCATAAATGAGGCAAACAATATTTCAGGTCTGTGTTCAAGCAGGACACAAACAGGAGCTATTATCTATTTATACCCCAGAGAGCCACTGAGATTGTGGTGGTTTCACCTAGCAGCACCTTCAGGCGGCTGATGTTATTCCTGTAGAGATCTGCAGCTCTGGCTAAGGCTGGAAATTCTTCACAGGGATCAGCGTATTCCAAAATGGTGTAGGTGGTAGTGAGTGGTGGGGTGTGTGTGTGTGTGTGTGTGTGTGTGTGTGTGGCAGCAGGAAGAGAGGTAATATTACAGGGGGATTGCCTATAAATCCACAACCTTCTCCTGTCCTTTGGCTCTGAAGTTTTCCCTGAGGGGGATCAGCAGGTAGAGTCAAGAGCACATTTTGGTGTTTTTCATAAAGGGAGCTCGCATGCTGTTTCACTTTTTTGTTTTATTAACTGATTTTAATGTTGAGGATTCTATATTAAAAAAATAAAAAAATAAATAAATAAAATAGATGAAAAATACCAAGGAGCCCCTAAAGGGACATGAAGAAAAAAAAAAATTGGTCCACCTTAAATTGGCGTAACACCTGTGGTTGGCGGTGTTCAGTCATTTTCAAACTGCATAATTGCAAATTGCATACTCTTCTGTATACCGGAAATACTATCTCGTGAGATAGCACCAGATACTGGCACTTTTTTCTTCTCCATCAATTTTTTTTTTCTTCATGTCCCTTTAGGGGCTCCGTAGAATATTTTAGAAACTAGATGTAAATTCAGATTTGTTAAAGTGGGTCATCTGTTTGCAGGGGTCGTCTGCCCTAATTAAACAATTCAATTTAATTAATTATTATGAATGAGTTATGTTAACTTTGCATTTTGTTGTAAAGATTTGTGCGACGGCAGTGGCTCACCAATCGAGGGGTCGGTGGTTCGATTCCCGCTCCTCCCAGTCATTGTCGGTCCTTGGGCAAGACACTTTACCCACCTTGCCCTGCATGAATGTTGGATGAATGGGTTGGTGGTGGTCGGAGGGGCCGTAGGTGCAAATTAGCAGCCACGCCTCTGTCAGTCTGCCCCAGGGCAGCTGTGGCTAGCTTAGCTTTCCACCACCACCGGTATGAATGGGTGTGAATGAATAATGGTCTCTGAGTCTGGACTTCCAGAGAAAAGCACCATATAAATCCAAACCATTATTATTATTATCATTACACACAGCTGGTAACATGCTCCTCATCCATCCAACTTTTTTTTTCTTTCTTTGTCTGTTTCTTTTTGTTTTTTTTACACGTTTGAAATAAAGTATTCATTCATTCAAAACTGCCCTTTACACTGACTCCTTTGAAGAGTTCTTTATCACAAAGT
>OOFC01049357.1:15282-27794 GCA_900323345.1 Pseudochromis fuscus | reverse complement strand
AAAATTTTACACATTTAAAAAAAAAAAAAAAAAAAAAAAAAAACAAAAAAAAAAAACAGTTACTTTAAAATGTGTTCTCCAAGTTCATTTTTGTTTTATTATCAAAAGCCTGAAAATACTGTGTGGAAATGGACTCAATTGGTGACAAAAATAAAATATGAACAGTTATTTTTTAAAAGCTTGAATATGATTTTACAGACATCATTTTTATTTAGTAAAATATTGTCACAAAAGTATATAATACTGAGAGCTGATTTCAACCTGAGAAAAGTTGTTTGACAGTGCTACTTCTATTAAAAAGTGAACGCTTTGCTTGTGTTTTTTTTTTTTTTTTAAATAGTGCTACCTGATTAAGAAAAATGTGTATGGTAAAGCATTTGTTTGGATTGAGGACTTAACGACTGGGACATGCGGAAAGACTTACATTGTTGCTGATCTGATTTTGAGTTTGTGGAGACTTGTCCTGTGGTAGACTGAACGGGCTGACGTTGCCACTGGACGGTGATGAATTCATCCTAAAGAAAAACCATAGAGATTAAGTGGACTAAGCAGTCTGCTGAAACACTGCTGTGTTTATGTAACTGTACTAAAGAAAAAAGGGAAGTTGCTGCTGCTCCATTGAAATAATGTTTATTTCTGAGAACGTGCTCTGTCGTTGTGATGCCACACCTGTTAAAATCCAGCAGCTCATTGGCAATCTGGGTTCCTATGCTTCCAGCATATATCATACTTCCAGGTGAAGTGGGGAGGCCTGGTATAGCTGGAAGGGACTTCTTGCAATCTTCTAACAGAAACAGAATAAGTTACAAGGAGAAAAAACTAAGCAACGACCACACAGACCAAATTTTTAGATGGCACAGTACATCACAGATATCAATATTATAAATTTCAGCTGACCTTCAGAAGCCTTGGAGTTGCTCAACTGCTCAGACTTGTTTCCTGATCGACTTGTTCGACTGTGATCATGCCTTGTCACAGGATGAGGAAACAGATGAAGCCTTAATTAGCAAATATCTACACAGACATCTAGGTCAAGCAAAAAGGAACTGAAGCAAATACTCACGATATGACTGTGTTAGTTGACACGATGTATTCTACTTCTTTGGTCCAGGGATTTACAAAACTAAACCACTGACTTTGCAGCGTGACAAAAGAGCCATGTTTTGTTTTGAACTTGTAGCAGTTTGTCTCTATTTTTTCTTTACTTCGCAGCACTGTGGGAGAAAAACAGCAAAAAAAAAAAAAAAGGTTAGGCAATAATCCACTCAGCAGACAGTCAGCAACAAATGAAAAAATTAAAGTAAGGGGAAACCATACAGTTTTAATGCCATATAATTATCCTGTATAATTAAAGCTTCTACTTGGTAGACATTGAAAACTGCTTTTAACTGATTAAAGACAATTTAAAAAAACATGTGCTTTACCCTTTCGATGTCTATCAGCTAAATGCGGTAAGTCATCTTGATGGAAGTACTCATAGCACGATGTCCCAAGCAATTCTTGGGGCAGGTAACCAAGAATGGTTGTTGCTCTGTGGAAGAACATAAACATATCATTACAATAATTGAATAATAGTGTGAAAAGTGCAATATTTATTCATCAGTGTCCAAATCCTAAGTGCTGATCCATAAAGTACAAAGAAAATACATTGTCTGCCATTCAGAAACATTTTACTATAAGATAAACTTAATAAAATCTAAACGAAATGAAGAGCAGTAACATTTCACTTCTTGTTAACCAAATGTGTCCAGATACACATTGGTTGTTCATTAGCACTATTACTTGTGACCTGGACTTCAAATCTAAACAATAAGCCGCCCAATTAACTTCTTACCACACGCTAATGCTTTGCATTATGTTAACACTAGTTTAAATCTTGGTAGGATCAGACACTGTATTATTAATTTCAGACATATGCCTCTATTAGAACAGATCTAAAAGGTTCAGATTATCATTGTTATCATTGTTAAGTACTGTATTTTCCGCTTTGAACCCTGCGGCTTAAACACCGGTGCTCATGTATCCGCGGCACAAAGCTCGAGGCTTTTTACAAGCTAGCAAGCTCCGTGCCGCCGATACATTTAGCCTCGTCACATCAGACCCGGTCAGAGTGGACCACATGAAACTGTTCGAATAAATTCAATAGTGGCTTATAGACAGGTGCTCTCAATAGTCCGGAAAATACGGTAATTGTTATATATTGGGCGCTAACAAGCCTCTTTCACTTTTGATCTGGAGACTGACAGGAGACTGAAGTCAGCTCTCTAACATGGCTTTAATCTGTAATCAAGTTTGTAGACTGGAAACTTTTCACACTAGTTTGAGTCATGATTGAGTCTGAATCTGATCCAGGATGTGAAAGCAGTCAGCAGCTGAGAGACCACAGCAGGACGTCTGTGTTTGGTAAGTACTGCTCCCATTAGCAGCTTATTCTGGCACATCAAGGTGGATTCAGTATTTTAATCACAAGCTGTGTGTAAAATGTGAAAAACATAGTAGGTCCTCTTTAACTGAGTTTTTTAACAGTCCAAATATTCACATATCAAATCAAAGTAGAAGTTGCATACAAAACAGCTATGTTATTTTACACCCAAAATATACCAAAACTCGCTGCATACATGTGTCCGGGTGTTTTTATGAAGCACAGCCAAGTTCTACTTTGCTAGAAAATAATTTGTCACCAACCTCTGGACTATTTTTCGCTTGACAGATCCAGTTGATGAAGTAACACAGGATATGATGACTTTCAGAGCGGGATAATTATCAACACGGCGATGAAAGTTTTCGCCGCTGCTGCTACCAGCCGCTCAGATGGCCTCCGATTTCATTATAGTGAAGAGACACTTCACAGCTGGGTGCTCTTGGCCTGTTTATTATTGTCGGCGTGTGATATTTAATGCATGCTATCCCCGGTTTACCTCAACCTGCCTCTTTCTGCTGCACTCGACTGCAGGTTCGACAGAAAGAGTGAAAACAAATGGAGGTGCACCGATGTCAAAGCTGTCACCGGCGTTAGCGGAGACACTGCTGCAAAATACTGAATCTAGAAATATTATTTATTCATCCTCAGCTGGGAGTGTTAAATGAGGCAAAGCTCTACATTGGTGTTTATATGTTGCTTCGGACACGAGCGAGATAATATTTGATTTATGAAACCTGGACTTAGCATCAGTGGGGTTTCCTGCCTTGACCTCGCCGCTACTCATGCACATTCATCATATTAACTTTTATTAACCAGAAACAAATTATTGTGCAAATGGAAAACATGATTTTTAAATTTTTTTTAGACACAAACAATCTCCCTCCAGACATTTCATCCTGTTTCGAATGATACGAACATCATCTGTTTTTCTTCTGTGAAAAATGTGACTTCAGACTCTTATGAACAAATTGAACCAAACACTTTTTCATTTGATTGTTTATTGTTCAATTAACTGCACTGTCCCTCCTGGTCACCCACCATGCATACAAACAGAGGGAATCTGGACATTTGCAGGCTTGTTGGACATCACATGAGCATGTTTGGTCTTAGTACAATTGCATGCAAGTGTGAGGGAGTGAATCAGTGTGGCTCGCAAAGTGCAGGTACATTTCTGAGTCACAATAATTTGGCCTTGTTTGCTCAAACCTGCCTCACTTTCCAGACACTCTGAGTTGATCAACACTGAGATGAGAGTTGTTGGATCCAGAGGAGAACATTGAGTTAAATGTGTGCATGAAAGTCATCGTTAATGGATCAAAGATACAATGAGTCACCATGGCAACGGGTGAAAACAAACAGAAGTTAGACGTTAATGCTGTTTTAAGGTCAGTAGCTACAACGATACAGAAAACTCCTGTGTGTAAAAAATAAAGAGCAACACAGAGAATTTGTTCTGAATTGAAGGAGAAGGTTGTTCAGATAATTGATAATGTGCAGACAGGGATCAATTGGTTTCTTCTTAGAATATAGATAATATTTTAAACCCTTGACCATTTACACTGGTACCTACTCGCTTCGCTTCAGTTTTGGCGCATTTACAGAGACAAAAAAAGTACCTGGAACTTGGTACCTGGTACAACTTTTCGTACCTCCTCTCCTGCGGTTCCAAAAAAAGTACCTGGTCAGGTCGGAGCAGGTACTAAAATCTTATTGGTCGGAATCGTCACTGTGTCGTTGTGTCATCACTGCGCTGCATGTAATCTGTCCTCACAAACAAGTGGCCATTTTTAAATCTTCAGCAAACCGTGCAGACGTGTTTGAAATAACAACAAGAAGAGAAATGGCAGCTGTTAGAAATCCTGCCCCATGGACTCAGGACGAGGTGCAAACCTTTCTGTCATTAGTCACCGATGAGAAAATTCAGCAGGAGCTGGACGGTGCGGTCAGAAATGAAAGAATCACATAAATGATGACGTCACGAATGACGGCCAGCTACATGGAGGAGGGACTATCCTCGGTAATGTAAATGCAACCGATGGGGGCCGATCCTGAGCGATCCGAGGCGAAGCGAAGCGAGTAGGTACCAGTGTAAATGCAGCATAATTGTGATTTGGTGCAATACAAATAAAATTGAAAAATGGTAAAGTGATGCAGTAAAAATCGTACTCACCAGGGGATGAAAACACATCTAAAATAAAAAAAAAAAAATCATCTCCTGACATAAACCTGTGTGAAGGAATTCAACTTACACATCACTTAGACGGATGAGGAAACGAAACTCTGAATCAGACACACTGTTCACACTTGGCGACTTGCATCCGTCTCAGGATTCACAACAAGTGTGAACGACCGCCAACACACATTGAGAGCACAGCACTCAAACCACAACAGATGTGGTCTGAAGTGGCCACAAACTTTTGTAGTGTGAATGAAAACGTGTCCTGATCCCTGTTGGATGAGAAGGTAACAGAAGTAATCCCACACAGGGGGAATCTGTTGTTACACACAAGTGATCGGCAGGACGGTTTGGAGAGATGGATGCAGGAAGCCAAATCTGATGGGCCAGAGAGGCAGTTACCACGGTAACAGATTCAGAGTTTGAGTTAGCATCCTTTGAGGAACTGAAATAAATACACATACAATAGTTCACAGACAAGTCACTGTGGGTTTTGTTTTTGCTGCTGGAGCCCTGAGTGCTGGCATCCGGCCATGTCAACACAATAGTGTTTATGATGTGGTTGTTGTCGTCTCCATGCAGCCAAATGACAAATGTATTGCAGCTGAGGTTGGATTATCACCTGAGCAACTGCATCCATGGCATCATTCCCCAACAGGCATGGGTATTTTTTGTTTGTGTATTGGTTTTTTTTGCTAATTACTTAAAAAATGTCAGGGGAAACTTGCACCACCAACCTGCAATCTCAACTAGGACAGCAAAATTAAGGGGTTACAGGGAGATGATGGAGATTTTTGTCGTCATAAACACAACCAGGCATTTCATTTTGAGATGGTGGGAGAGTACAAATACTGGAGTGTTCACCTCAACAATAAACTAAGGCCGTCTCTGTTTGCTGAGGAGACAGAAGTCCTTTTAGAGTGTGAAGGATACTGTTAAAAACTTTTTATGACACTTGTGGTGCCATCAGCAAACTTCCACACACAACGAGGGAAAGAAAAAGTGCCAATAAACTGGTTACCTCTGTCCTGGACTGAACCCTGGTCTCCATAGAGGAGGGTGTTAGCCAAGCTGTCATCACTCTTAGACAACACCTCTTATCCCCTGTGTGGGACTGTAGAGGCTTTAATCAGCTGCATTATGCAACACACTGCTGCAACGACACAAAGAAAAGCATCACACGCTGTAGCACAGATGTTTCTCCAGGTATTACCAGGAGGATCACAACATTTATCTCTGTGATTTATCTCATGTTTTTCTCCCTTTTGTGCAAATGTGGAAAAAAGTGCAATACCACTAATGGCCACTAGATGCTGGCTTCAAAAACTCAACTGTTTTCAATTCAAAATCCTCCACAAGTCATTCAGTAGTTAAAGTCAACTCTTCTCCTCAGTCATGTGGTTCATCTGAAAATCACTTCATCATTAAGCAGATATTAGGCTTCAAAATAAGGAAGATTTAGAGGCGTGGTTAGTTTGATTGACAGCTCTGGTCTCCAATGATTTACTGGTGGTTTAAAGGCTCATTTAGTCTCCAGTGTCCTTGAGGTCAAGGGTCAGACAAACCTCCTCACTTCAGTCTTAAAACACTAAATAATTTAGTTTATATTGAGCATACATTTTCATAAACTGAGTTGCATTATTACAAACTGACACTACAACAACTTGAGAGTATAATTCTGGTTGGATACAGATTTTTTTTAATTAAATTACAAAATTAGACAGTAGACGTGGACTGAACTGAACTTGTTTGCTGGTGTACTTTTCTTCTTCTTCTTCCTCTTATTATTATTGTTTTTTTATTATTACTTGTTGTTATTACTTGTGCGATTTAACATCTGTATTGGTGTGTTTGCTGCTGGACATTTGAATTTCTCCAAATGAGGATTAATAAACGTTTATCTATCTATCTATCTATCTATCTATCTATCCATCTATCTATCTATCTAGTACATTTACATGCTTAATGTAAAATAACTCACAAATATTTATTTTTACTTAAAAGATATAATACTGAAAATAATCTCAACACATGTAATGACATTTAAAACGAGACATTAATTCTGTAACTTGTCATATATTTGTTTGTTAATTGGCAGATATCTTAAAAAATTAAGTGTTTTTTGCATAATAAACAGTGAGTGATTTTTTTTTTCATCAGGTTCACTGTTGTTTATAAGTGTACATCCTTCATTGAACATCAAAAAGCTTGATTTCTTTTACAGTGACAATAAAGAAGCTTTCTGACAGTTGGATGTTAAATTTGGTCAGTTGTGGTATTTAGCAAACTCTCGTGGCGTCTCAGTGATGAAGAGGCACAGCTGTGATATTGATGTTCATCAGGGACAATTTTAAATGAGATAAACTGGTCCTTCACTCAGAAACACTCCCAGGACTGTTAATGTTACCACAGGGAGTGTGGGAACAAATATAGACAAACATTAGTCCACACAAAAAAACAAATGCGCTAAAAAAATGAGTCTAAAAAGATAAATGAGCTAATTTCCCGTGTCCTTTCCCCCTCACAAGAAATCACTTAACAAAGAGGAAACAATGGGAAAACACCTCCATTATTAACAATTGACTGTTGGACGTGTCCTCAGCCTGTCCCTCCTCTGACTTACTCGTAATTGGATCGAGCGGAAACGTCCTCTTGTCATGTCGCTCATTTGTAACTTGGACCGAAGCCAATCCCACTGGGAGCCATATTGGAAAAGCGAGCGAGTGCATCTCCGCTAAATCGCTACATGCATCCTCATTAGCGGCTCGATGAAGAGAGGAGGGACTTTCAGATCGGTTTGTGTTATCGCTGCACTTTCAGGATGGATGTCCACGTTGGTACGAGTCAAACTGGAACCTACATACCTGCGGAGGTTGCAGCTGTAACGTTGAGGCACGCACACCAACAAACGTTTGGTTGTTTTAACTCTGAACTGGGTCAATATCGGACTAAGAAACATGCTAGGTTCATTAAACCCAGTAAACCCTCAGTGTGCTCCCTTCTTCTGGCTGAGAAAACACCAACAATCTAGTGGACCATGCAAGAGCATCCTGCTAAATTTTCGAGCCCGTAGAGCGTCTATAAGCACGAGATGTTCGTCATGATGAACAAACTCCACGAATTCTGCACATCTTCAGTACTTCCTCCATGATTTGTGTTGCCGTTGACATGTCACATCGCCCTCCATGACTCCTCCCACGGACCTCAAAAAAATCACAGGGGGCTTTCCTAATTCCTAAATTTGTACATTCAGTTTGCACTAAGGCTTAAGATGGGCTGTGTTTATCTATTTTTTCCCTAATTTTTTCCCTTTTTACACAGAAGTGTGTGGCTGTTACCCAAAATGTTGTTGGTTTTTTCCACATTTTACTGTTTTTACTCAACATTTTATTATTTTTTATCCAACATTTAGTTGTATTTACCCCCAATTTTGTTGTTTCGATCACCCCAAATTATGTTTTTGCCCAGCATTTAATTGTTTTTACTGAATGTGTTGCTGGTTTTACACAAAATCCTGTTGTTTTTATGTAACATTTTGTTGTTTTTAACTCAAATTGTGTTGTTTTTATCCAGTATTTTATTCACCTGACCAAAACAACCAAGGGTTTACTGGGTTAAATTAAACCAGTATGAAGTTAGTCTAATATTGACTCAGTTCTGTGTTAAAACATTTATTAGTGTGGATGAGAAAAAAATCTGACATCTTCGACAGTTCATGAAAAAGTTGTGTTTGTTGTGTGACAGTGTAATGCAACTTAATATACAAAACAAAGACTTCTGTAGCATAGATACAGTTTATTTTAATTTGTGTCCGATGGGGATTTGTTCCCTAAAATCCTTGTTCACACCTTTGGTATCTGTATAATTTTAAAGTTTTGGTGTTTAACTCGATACTTCAGTAAATCTGTTTGTGTTTTTTCTGGGATCGTCTGGTGTGGGAGTTAATTGAAGCAGCAGAACAATCATCCTGCCAGGTGCTCATCGTTTGGCAGCTTCATGGGCTTCATCAAGTAAATCAGACAGAGGGTTAGATTGGCTTCAGTTTTTGTTTCTTTATTTAGCGACTTCATTCACAAGCAAAGATGATAGATATTTATTCAAAGATTGTACTGTAGTACTGAAGTTGAGGTGTGACTGAAATAAACCTTTTTGTTTCTTTATTGTTGGTGGAAACACCCCCTTTTAGAACACGTGAATGGTACGATCCAGAAGGGTTTTAAGGTGAGGGTTGAGCTCGATGCAGAGTTTCGACTGTGGGGAGTGGGATGTTGTATATCATCAGTTGTTTGTTGTTTGGTTTAGTTTTTGTGTGCGACTGTAGTTGCTGTGACTTTTTGCTTCCATGTCATTGTGTTCATAAAATGTAAAACCTTGACAGATGGGTTCAATAAAAACACGTATATCCTCAGGGTGTGTGGTGTAAGCCCACACATGAGAACTCATTCAAAGTTCAGTTCAGACTAAAATCCAACTCTGCCTTTTATTTTTGTAATCCACCTTTAAATCCACCGGCCTGAAGTGGAAGCGCAAAAGCAAATAAAGTAGAAAGTTCAAAACACACTTCTGATTTTTAGTTAATGCGCAGTTCATCCCTCCCCACTTTCAAGTTGGTGTGTGTGTAGCATTGAGTGGGTTAACTTTGTTCTGTGGGTGGTGGTTCATGATTTCAGTGTTCAAGTAAAACTGGCTTCATTGAGTTCATCTTAATCTTGCCAAAAACGTTCTTTAAAGTGTTCAAAGTTCAAGTAAATATTGCAAAAGTGGCACATTTTACAAATAATTACAGCTCTTTATCTTAATCTTGCAGCCTGTGTGTGTACTCCTGGTAAAACCTGCTGAAATGAAAAACAACTCACCTCACACCATCGACCATAGACAGCTCGCGACTCATCGTGACTGACAGGTATCAACGTGATTGGACAAATGATCTTTTCCTCCTCCCATACCAGCCACTCGGCGTCACCTTAGCAACCCAACCCGTTCACAATAAATTTTTTTTTCTTCCCTCATGGGCCCCTGAAGGCGTCTGGGCCCCTGTGCACCTGCACCGGTTGCTCCGTCCATATTTACGCCACTGTTGTGTACCCTTTATCCTGAAGGTCTTGTCTCTTTATGATGATTTTCTCTCTGCTGGTTGTCCATTCAGGATAGTGGTTGTGCATTTTGAAGTTCAGCACCTCATTTCTGGGTCCATTAGCATCCTATCTACTCCTACTTCCAGACAACTACCTACCTCCACACTCCTCCAAAAACAATGGAAACCGACAAACTCCCACACCTACCACCGCCTCACCACAATCGGTCACTTTCCAAGTACAAACACACTATCACAACTCTAATGTTTACTAATTAAGTTTCTAATTAATTCCTAAGTAACTGTTTTATCAAATTGCATAATATTGGTTAATGATTTGTAGTGTTTGTCTGTAGGTTTTAACATGAAATAATGAATTGTAAAAGATCTCACTACGGTTTTCAGCTCTAATGTGTTGAGCAAAGGTCCACTCCCTTTGACAATTAACCCACAGCACAGACAGGGATAGAGACCTCCACCTAACAAATGACCCTCATCCACCACGGCGCTCTTATTAACACCTGGTCGATACCAAGAGGTCCTGGTGAAAACACCACCTGAGACGACCTAAATGCAAAGCCAACGCTGATCACACATTTCCCAATAGATCCTGAAAGAGAAAATCCATCACAAAGCTGCAGCTCACTCAGACAGAACTGCAGTTTAAATTTATGGTTTGTGTTGTCAAGGTGGAAAATTGATTTCTCCTCCCTGAGCGCATTAGCTCTTGATGGGGAAGTGGGATTAAGGGTGCTGAAAATCTGCTGATAAATAGGTCTATTTGTGCTAAGGAAATTATTTCAAAACAAATTATGAAATGAATACACATAAAACTGTATAAGGCAGAGTGAGGGGGAGAACTGGGAAAAGGGAAACAAACATGGATGGAGCAGCTATGCTTTAAATATTATCAAAGATGTTTTGCACATGAGACCTGAGAACAAATTACATTAATTTCAAAATGCAAAAGCAGTAAATTAAACTTAAATTGAACACTGGTAAATCAAATCACATCCTATGGAAATATATTCTGGTCTAAAAACTCACTTTGGGTTTTTTACTTTAATGAGTTTAAGTTGCAGTGTATTGATGATTTTTTTTTTTCCTCCCCAGGAAAATGAACTATTTACTTTCAAATCACATTATACCAGTTTAATATATGCCCAGGTGCTTTATATATAGTTTAAATAAGTGGCTTGGCAAGAGCAGATATTACAACACAGCATGGTGTCATCAGCATATAAATTCATATTATACAAAAATGGAAATAATAGGGATGGTTACTATTATGATTGATCTTGGTTGGCATGCCAACCTTCCTCAGTCTTAAAGTGCAGCCATTGTTGTGACATCTTGATACTGTGTGTGTTGTGAGATCCACATTCAAAGGTTTCCATCTCAGACTGCTGTGTTTCAGTCTTTCACTTGGCTGCTAATAGTGTAGCATTGTGTATGGACCATATGGATGTGTCCATACCAAACAATAGCTGAAATGTCCATACCAATATTAACCCTTTGTTTGGACTGCTATGAGGTCTGTGTAATCCATACACCCAACAGACCTATAGAGGTCCACGTGATAGTGTTTGTTTCTGCAAATTTACCTGAATGTAAGTGTCTTCTGCGATATTTGTTGGTATTTTTACTTGTGACAATTTGTTACTTTGGCATAATGGCACAGTTCAGTATCAGCCTGGCTAGCTCAGTTGGTAGAGCAGGAGTCTCTGAACCATACAGTTGTGGGTTTGAGCCCCACATTGGGTGTGATGCTTTCAATAAGATTAAACAAACAAACAAAAAACCTAATGTGGTATGAATACAGTAGTATCTTTTTCTTTTTGTTATTGTATTCAGGAATATGTCCCCAACAATGTCAAAATCCAACCTACGCCCTTGGCTGCTGCTGTGGTGTTTTGAGCAAATCTGAGACCAGGTGTGCAACATGCTAATGAGTAGCAGACTTTGGTCTTGTCAACTGAATTTTGATCATGATTCAAACCACCTGGGCCTGTGTTCAAATGGTCAAATTAACACTAACACTGACCCTGTCCTCAGACCCGAGCCAACAAGGTAGTGCACCTCAGCATTTTTTCCTCTTTCAGCCAATATTAAACCACAAAACCAGATTTGACTGCTTGTGAATTCATACATTTTCATGAAAATTTGCCGGTGCCAGTATTTATTTCAAAATGCTGGACAGCTCTGCCCCCCGCCCCCCTCACCTCCATATAATCCCTTCAGTCAGTTACTGGAGCTCAATGTTTATTTCTCACCTCACCGTGTGATCATTAGCACTTAGCATGCTTCACTGCTTCTCAAGCTTTTACCAGATCTTCCCTGCATCTGTCTCTCTCTTACCGATTTAAATATTCCTGCATCTTCTCCATTATGCTTGTTTGTGTTCTCGAAATCTGATAATGGCATTTAAATGTGGAAACAATATGCAGTTTTAGGTCTTAATGATGATGATGATGATCTCTTGAAAACATCCAAACAGAACAGAGAGAGACTGGGTCAGTTGTGTTGTATAATGTGTGAAAAATAAGATTATGTACTCAGTTATGCACACAGACACTTAAAAGGTACTTGAGCAAGAAATTCAAATTCTACTTTTTTAAACTTTTCCACAGTGACGGAATTTTGAGTTTTGGGTAAAATTACAAAAACAATCAGACATCATGAAAAGAGTCATGGCGAAGGATTGTGGACACACCATGAAAAGTCCTTTTTGTCCAACAGCAAACATCTGAAGAGTGGGACAGACTTTGATTCCCAGCTGGTCCATCCATCATCACCTCTTCTGTGTTTTTTTTTTTTTTGTTTTTTTTTTTTATAATAAA
>OOFC01049356.1:19505-43463 GCA_900323345.1 Pseudochromis fuscus | reverse complement strand
GAGACAGAGATAGAGAGGAGAGGCAGTGGAGATAATCGCCAAGAAAGTGGAAGAGAGCAAGCAAGAGGAGGACAGAATAGAGAGAAGTGACAGTGTGATGTAGTGACAGAGGAAGTGGAAGCAGGCGAGAGGCAGCCAGAGTGGCAAGACAAAGACACAAGGAAAAGCTACTAGAGGTAGAAAAGAACCTGGGGAGTGAGAGGAGAGTGAGAGGAGGGGAGTAAGAGAGAATGAGACCCAGGAGGTAAACTAATCACCGAGCACGCAATGCAATTTTCTGGCTCTGTGCCTCCACCCCACCATACTCCTCCCTCCTTCGCGCTCGCTCCCTCCCTCCCACCAAGCACCCCCTCTTCGTCTCGGGGGCTCTTTTTACTATTCCGCTCACACACACTGTCTCCCGCTCCTCTATCTATCAGGCTGTACCATTTCAACGCTCCCCTCTTCTGTTTAGTACAGCTCTGTGATCCCCTCTGGCTCCCAGTAATGGATTGAGCCACACTGGCCATCAGCATTTAAAAAAAAATAATAATAAAAATATGCTGGAGATGAAGGAAGAGGGATTTTTAATGGAGAAGTCTGGGCGGTTGTGTATAATTTTGAAGTCATGAATGTTATTATTTAGTGCTGAACGAGGACTCTTACAGGGGCTTTCATATGGCTCTGTGATGAGGTTTGTGTGTGACAAGGTGAATGATGGGAAAATACAACTACTGTCAGCGAAAAGAGGAAAAACACGATGGAAAACAGCATCTGTCTGTTTGCATCCGTGCACGTGTGTGCGTACCGTGCATTTCCCCCTAGGTTAAGGCATTTAGGAAACGTTTGATATCGCTGCAGTAAAGGCTTGAAAGTGTGTTGAGTCTCTCTCCCGAGAGCGTCGGCGGCGCCTGCCTGCCTCACTGTTTTGCAGCGCCTTGATGATGATGATAGATGTTCACTCCAGACATGCAAATAAAGGAGGCGGCTCCCTAGAACTGTGCACATGCTCTCACTCACAAATGCACGCACACACACACACCAGCATATGTGTATGTTTAACTATGATCAAGTCATCCATTGATATATTAATCTTCCTCTTTAGGGAATATACCCCCGGGAAAACGCCAAAAAAGCTCCCACACACAGCAGTCTCAGAAATTGTCCTATTTTCACAAGAGCACCGACTGGAGAGGAAGATTAGTCACATAACACGCTAATTTAAAAGATAGGAACCCTTGTCTAAGAGGAAGGTGTGAATATATGAGAGGAAAGTGAGCGAGCTCATTATTGACATGCAGTATGTCACCTCATCCATCATAAGTGACACTGCTGTCGCACCGCTGAGGTTTATAGAGACACACGACTGCACACACACACATGCACAGAAGCACACACTCAGAGAAACGCACAGACTGCACGATCAATTTCAACAAGCTTATCAAATTTTCACTCTTCTCACACACAACAGTTTCATTGTGCACAGTATCTCTGTCCCACACACACACACAAACACACACACACACTGCAAAGAAGAGCGGCCTAAATATTAAAGACATGAACACTCATTTCAGGAGAAAATTACTTAAAACTACTGATGATCTATCCATGCAGGAAGTTGATTTGACTTGACAAGAAATCTTGAAACAAGATTGAAAAAATCTAGACATAACAAGACAGAGAAAAGAATTCAAATGGGTCAAAATAAGCAAAAAAAGCTGATTTTTTTGCCAATAGAAGCTTAAGAAAAGTAGTAAGTAAAACATTACTCAATATTAGTGAACTACAATTTAGTTGTCTTAATACAAGTTGGTTAAAACTTAAAACTTCTATCTTAATCGATTCTACTGATACCACAACCAGGACAGCGATTATATTACAATCAACACCTGTAAACAACAACATATCAAGAAAATCAATAATCAATAAAAATAAACAATTCCTCTGACACTGAAGTAAACCTGTGCAGTCAGCTACCATATCAGTCCCTACGAGTTACACTTAAAACACTTTTTTCTCTTTACGAGCGATAAAAAAAACACACACTCACACAGACAATCTGATTTTTACACCCGACATCGCACCATCACAATGGGAAAGCCCTGAGCTCCATGCTAACCTGAGGGGATCCAATGACACAAAGCATATGTGTGAGCCCCCGACTGCTCGTCACTGACAGGCCCGCTGAGCAAAACTTGTTGTGACAGATCAAAATATCAGCCTGGCAGGCACGGGAAAGGAGAGAGACAGACAGACGGTGAAACACGAAGCACGTCACATTTCCGTCAGAACAACAACTCCAGAGATATATTTTAGTTATGCAGGGGTTCTTTAAGGTCACAGACAGGTACTATTGCAGTAGGGGGTGCACAGCAGGCTGAGGGAAAGAGAGAGAGATATAGTTACTGACGATGTGGAAAAAAAATTAAAAGTCATCATTGTTTCCCACACACACACACACACACACACACAAAATCTCTCTCCTGCCCATTGCAGCATTTTCACCCACATAAACAGCTTCCTCTCATCACCCAAACATTGGCTAACACAATATCATATAAATCCTCTGAGACAGTAGCTGAGATTGTGTCAGCTTTTCCAGCTCTTAAAAATGCAAACACACACACACACACACACACCGACTGGCAGGAATAACACACACATGTATGGATTCAGCTGGGATGAGAACTCCCTCGTCTGCTTTACCTTTCTGGGCTGGGGGATGGTTAGATGGAGGACAGGAAGAGAAAGAGATGGGGGGATGGGAGCAGATCAATAGAGGTATCCTGAGAATCCTTCCTATCCTCTGTGAATCTATGCAGGGAAGACTAGATGCTGACAGGGCAACCCCCCCCACACACACACACCTCCAGACACTGGATCTCGGCCTCTTCCAAATCTGAGGGTCCTTTCATCAGCGCACGGAGTAACTGATTGACTGTTTGAGCAGACGGAAACATCCCTTGTCATCAATAAAAGCAATGTGTGTATGATCGCAGGCGTGTCTCCTTGTCTACGCCTCAGGACTAAACAAGAAACAGGCTCTGATGTGTGATAAGATACAAGCTGTGCTGGAAAAAAATTTAAAAAAGCTGCAAAAATGGTGTAGTTTGTATGATGTGTTGACAACATGACGAGAGAGATGGGTGTGTGTTTTATGAATAGTTCAAAGACAGTAGTGTAACCTTAACAAAACGTCAAAAAATGCACTGTCTGAGAGATACACAACGTTTGTAGTAGTATTAGTTAAAGAATGCTAGCAACACGACATCTGTGTGAATCAAGGTCAATCAGTTCTTTTGCTTTAAATACCTGACGTTATGACTTGTGTGGACGTTTTTTGTAGATGTGTTAAATCTCTTGGATATCACATTTGCATCAAACTGTATTCAACAGAGTTTGAAATTGTTGTTGTTTTTTTTTACCCTTGAAGCAATGATTAAATTATTGGCAGGATCTGAAGATGGGATTCCTGACCGAATGTTTTAACAAGATCGTTTTGCTATTTCACCACAAGAGGGCAACAGTGTTCAGTTAGTAGCATCAGTGCAGCTAGATTATGCCTTGAATATTCGCACTCAACAGCCAAAGGGAGTACTCCTTCTGGAAACCGCGAAGACAACCACTTTTGCTGTTAACAATGGACAAGATCGCAAAGATTGTTTACCTGTTGTTTATTTCCTAACCAGAAACACCCTATCCTTCTTGGTTTTAGCTAAAGTTGTGCCATAAAGCTCTGGACGGCCACAGATAGCGAAGACAAGCTTGCCATTTCTGCTGCCTGGTGATGGCGGGGAATCTCTACGGAGATTGGTTTTCGCAAAACCACATTACCACAAATTTTTCCTCATAAAAAAAAATATATTTTCAATTTATGCAGATACAAATTCGTATCTATTCAGTTGCCCAGCACAAATTCTCATCTACTAGCGTCTTTGCACTCACCTATTGTGTAATCGCACCGTGGCAGCAGGTCACTTCACATTTGGTGTGAACTTTTCAGTGCTTTTTAATTGATGCTCTGATTCACCTTTTAGAATAGAAATGGTGGCATTTAACAACATTGGTATTCATCTGCAGTCATGTGTCCGGCTACCTGGTGAATGTATTTTTCCTTATTTATCTGAGCTCCATTTTGGTCTCCACCGACTGGAGGTTGATATTTGCTGCTAAACGCTTTCCAGTAACAACAAAATAGCTGTTTTTTTCTACTGCGGTTGAAAACAACACTATGAGAGCAGTGAAAGCAGATTACACATAAAGCTGTGGACCACAGGACCAAAACAATTTGGTGGCTTCTTTAATCCCCCAAAAGCTAAACACATACACTGATTTAAGTATCCACGACTTGAAAATAAGGATGGGGTGTCCTCGTTTTCAAGTCACTGTCACAGCTACAACACTTAACGGGTAAGTTTTTACTAACTCCAATCATATATATGCTGTATCTAAGAAAAAAACACTTGTAAACCTGAATGAACCCATGTTTCTCTCCATTAAAGCTTGTTCTGTGTCATGTGAAACACTGGTTGGCCATTACCGCCGCAGAGCACTTTAAGTTCAGTGGGTGGACAGAGAGCGAGACAGAGAGAGGGATAGAGGATGAAAGAAAAGAGGGCTGTGGTTGTTTGGATGAGAGATGAAATGAGGTTGTGTGTGTGTGTCTGTTTGTGTATTTAAGTGCATGTTTGCCTTTAATGGTGGCTTAAAAAAGTGAATGAGAAGAAGCAGTAAGTAATGGTCAGAGTGAAACGGATAGCTCTTGACTGGAATGGATTTTTTGAAATTTATTTTGCAAGTATACAGATATCATTAAAGCATTATTTATTTATTTATTTTTATTTTGAAATGGTCCACTGATACTTTGAGAAGATGATACCAACACTGCTTCTTGTAATATATTGTGATTGACACGATAAATCAACTACTATGAATGATGACCTATTTCTTTATTTTACAGCTTTGTATAACTTCCTCATAATACTGCAATTATTGTAAACTTCATAGACCCTTTGTATGTGTTTGTAACTCAACAATAAACCGTTAGCTGTATTGTACATATACACAGGATATAGGATACTGTATACAGTTGTGCTCGTGGGTTTACATACACTGGAAGAATTTGCGATTTTTTTGGCCATTTTTCAGAGAATGTCAATGAGAGAAAAAACTTTTTTGACTCATAGTTAGTGGTTTGATGAAGTAATTTTTTGTCAAACAACTGTGTACTCTTTTTGAATCACAATGACAACAGAAACTACCCAAATGAAATCAAAATGGCCAAAAAAAATTGCAAATTCTGCCAGTGTATGTAAACCCATGAGCACAACTGTATATATTACTATTCGTCACGTTCATTTTGCTGCTTATAGATGCAAATTTCAGTGCATAACTAGTTCAACAGCTTTGAGAAAACCCAGGCAAAACAGATAATAAAATGTACTCGCTAAATGATTTATCGCACAAAAATCGCAAAAATTTTTCCCATTGACTTTGAATGGGGACATGCGAAAAAGCGATGAAACCATGTGTTGTTTGACACCCCCTGACTCGCGCATACTTTGGAGTAGAAACGTCATTTGAACCTTGAACAGGTCCAAAACACTTGAACCTACTTAGACTGAGGCGGTGTTTCAATATCTGTTACAATTTCAACATAAGGGCAGTTTACTTTTCATCAAGATTTTGGAGCGTTTCTGAGTCTATAATGGGTGTGTATTGGACGTTCAGGCTTAGAGTGAAGAAACGGCAGCAGCTGTATCAGCACACTCAAAATTTCTGAGAGAAATGTTGTAGTTTTAACAATAATTTGAAGCATATTTAAGAAAAGAAACAGGATGGAGACAGAGAGAGCATCAGAGAGAGCTGGTGACTCCTGGGAGTCTCTAAGTGATGGTAACTGGATTCCAACATGTTGCAGTCTGGGAAGTCTCCTGATGAATAGGAGGGAGAGAGGGCAGAGGAGGAGGGATGGGAAGGAAGACAAGAGAAAACCTAGCTGTGTAATGTATGGGCATCGTGCCAAGGCGTCCATTTCATTCACAAAACCCGAGCATGTCCAACCTTAGGCTGAACAATCTGCTCCTACTTAGCCCAGGGGAGAAGAAAGCGAAGGAAGCTCTCACTCCTCCTCCTCTGTGTTTGCTTTCATCTCATCCCGCCCCTTCTTTTGTTTATTTTTTTTATTTATTTCTGTCATCTGGCTTCCCCGTGCCTTTTATTTTCTGCACAGTACTGTTAACTAATTATGCAGCATCTCTTTGGACGAGTCCATCCCAAGTTGTTTTGGGAATCCCTGGCTGAGATCATTAATGTGTTTTCCAAGACTGAAATGAGTCATTTTGGCATGAAACCCATTACATTTCACTGCCTTTAATTTTCAAATGAAATGAGATGAAATGTTAACCGTACCTGAACGCTGACCACCAACTACACACTTGTACTATCAGGGTTGTGTAACTGCTGTAATTAACTGAACTAAATTACTGAGGTCTGTGTGCCAATGTTGAACACTGCTTAAGTTACAGTAGATGCTTCAAAATGGCAAAATGTGGTTTTATTTTTTTTTCTTAAAAAGCATCCCATCTGACACAAAGCTGCTCAACTGACCCTGACAACTGTGTAATTTGACTCAGAGGAGTTGCTTGTCTGCTCATCATTAAAAAAAAGAGCTTACACAAAAAAGATACGGCAGTAATAGATGATCACAACATTCAGCAGTGCTCTCCTCACAAACTCTGTGCAGCTCTTTATAACGCACACATAGAGCCTGGAAATTCAATGAACGGTTGTTTGAAGGTTGTTTTATTGTTCCCAAAATCACCCCCCTCTTTGGGAATCAGACAGTTCAACAACTATGATTTTACAGAATACAATATGTTTTTGAAGCACTTGTTCAGAAACAGCTTGTTGCAGCCCACATGTGTGTGCAGCACGGTACAAATATACAGCTTCCAGTTGAACCCGCCGCATTAAAGATGAGGACACCCATTGCACATAACAACAAAAATCTCTTAAATTGTTGAGACTAAAATCAAACAATAAAAAATAAACCACACGTGAGCTTTAATTTAGATTTGTTGCTCATTGCAGGGTAGATACCCCGCAGTACACTGATACCGAGCCGCGGTTGCTAAATCTGCTGTGACTCACGGCTGTTGTGTGTTTATGTACATGTCTGTAGGTGTGTGTGTAGGTGTATGGTTTCAGAAAACAAATTTCTATCCTAAGATTAACTTTATGTGGGCCCCTGTGCCTCCATGCATATCCTGACCTGACCATAAGTATTTGGACAGTTACACATTCGGGCTCTGCAGTACATTCAGTGTGAGATAAAACAACAGGTTAAATACGATGAACCCCAGCCCCTGTGTGTAAGCCATAGCTTTTTTAACACATAGTATCCAAAATCTTTAATGGCAACGAAATGAGTTCATACACAAAAGCGCTCACGTAGCTCAGTGTGGATTGATGTGGAGGTGTCTGTCAATGTATAAAGTAAGGACCATGCAGGTGATGAACATCTAATTAAAGAAAAAGCAAAATATATGAGAGATATTAAAGGTAAGTGATTTGCCACATGCAGGATCACCATAAAACACCCGGGTATAACTGCACAGAAAGAGTGCTCTCCATATAAGTGAACATGTGTCCTTGTCAATGATCAAGAGAGGACTTCAAATAAACACTCAGAGGATTTACTGCAAGATGCAAACCCCAGGTGAGCTTTAAAAACAGAAAAGATCAGCTTGCAGTTCGCAAAAACATCCATAAAGAAACTGGTGGGAAAGTTCTGTGATGAAGCAAAAATCTGCTTCTATAAAAATGATAGAAATAGGGTTTGAAAACAAGGGGAAAAGTTCAGAACCTACTGACTTTTGATAATTTTACAGAAGCAGCAGGATGAACACAGGAGGTCTACAGGAACATTCATCCTGTTAAGATTAAGCTCTTCGGTAGCCAACGCAACCAAAGAGCTTCTCAGGGTGAAGAGGTGTGATATCCTCCGCTGACTGAGACAGTCACTTGATTTCTATCAAATTGCTGAGTAAAGAGCTGAAAGTGGTTGCAGTAAAAGCCTGAACAGTGCAGCAGAAGGGGAATGTAAGACCCTGGTGATGTCTACAGGTTAAACACTTCAGACAGTCACTCACTGAGTATGACAATTCAGTTTGAATTCAAGTGGATCTATCCAATTACTTTTGAACCAATAATCTTTGGGCACTGTGTGTTAAAGGGATCCAACATTTTTTTTTCTATATAAATGCAAACCTGCTCATATTAGAACTGACATTTGGCTCTTTAATGTAATATGTATTATTTTAGTTCAAAGCGAATATGCTGAAGCACAGAGGCAGAAGAGCAAAAAATAAATGTGGAACTGTCCAAACACGAATAATCTCCAGTGGAAAAAACACACAAAAATGCACAGGGATATACACAAAGAAAAATTGGTTATGGAGTGTGACTTTGAGTCTTAAACAGCAGTTGGAGCATGACTTTATGAGCTGTGGAGAGAGGAAGATCAGGCGGAGACGGAGGGGAAGAGAAAGTAGGACAGAGATGTGTGGGCTTGGCTCGGGAAGGACAGTGGCTCTAATCAGGACTGAGCAGCTGCTATTACTCCAGCACTCTCTTAGGGAGGGAAGGCAAAACCCTACTCATGCTTTAACATCAAGGGAGGAAATCTAAATCACGCTGGCTCCTGTTTGAAGCAGCGCGTAGCCTTTGAAAAATCAAAGGTTGAGACAGGATTTTCCCCTCTCTTGCTATATCGACTTTATGATAGTTTTAGATTATTTAACAGATGAAAATGTTCGAGATGGAACCGATTAGTAATTAGTGAATTAGTGCATTGATTTGTCTGTTTCAGCCAAATAACTGTCAACACCTGTCAAACTTTACATGCCAAAACAGTGTGCATGGAGCTGTTTGGAAGAACTGTATTCAGCAAGAGGTGTTAAGACAGTGTGTTTGTTACTTCCAACAGTAACGCATGCATACTTGAAATTTGGTCAATCGCAGTAACGTTCTAAGATTCTTGATAACAGATTTGATTTCCTAAAAAAGTCCATCAATTAAGTCAAAATTTAAATAGTTTGGCATTTGCTCGTTACTGTCTTGTTTTTTGATGCCGAAAGTTACCATATTTGGTTAAGACTGCAGAGCTGGAGAGCAGCAAGGGGGCGTGTCTATCAGAGCATCTTAAGTAATCAATGAGAACAGGTCCGTCAATCAAATTAGCCAGATATAGCTCCCTTTAAGGCCTAATATGTACTTAAATGAACTGGAGAGTAGATAACCAGGACACTGATAAGATAAAGTGACTTCTGAATAAACCGGGCTACATTTTTTTGGAGCCAGCATCTAGTGGCCATTGATGGTATTACACTTTTTGGCACTTAAACATTGGTTTAACTTCTCAGACCCTGGGACAACGTCCATCTCTTAGACACAGTCTATGGTTCATAACCAAGGTATCCTTTGTATCCTGAGTAAAGCCTCAGTCCCAACTGAGTCTACTTCCTTCTACGGACTATGTAAGTGCAAAAAAATGCCAACAAATTCATGGACCACGTGAGTGCATCCTGTGAAATTTCGAGCCCTTAGACCACCCGTAAGCCTTAGGATGTTGATCATGATTGACAAACTCTAAGGCTTCCCACGTTTTGGCCAGGACGCAAGTGTGCCGTATTTTGTTAGTGGAAGAAAACCATTGCTGAAAGATGCACGGTGGCCACAAGGAGGACGCACAGTGGGACCAAGTTTCCTATGTGTGTGGACTACAGTGGATGCACAAGCGTTGCACTTTCTTCATGCAGTCCACCCTTTTTGTACAACGTGACTGCGCCTGCCACACGACTGTCGCACGTCTTCAGTACTACGTCCTCAATACTATCTCTACGAAGCACGCACCTCCAAAATCTCATGTGCGCTAGCAAGGACTTCTCACATCACCCTTGCACCCCATGAGGCACAGCCCTTGCAATTTATTTTTGTAACTCAAAAAACGCAGGGGATGCACGCAACAACAGATGTTCCTAATTTGCATATCCACTGCATAGTATTTCTCAATGGTGTGAAAGCTAGTCTTGGATGCTATCAGATTTTATGATAATATTAGCAGCTTGTAAAATTCTAAGTAACTCCTCCACTCATCACTTTAAATTGTATTTGTGCCGTGTGAGAACTGAAAACTTGACAGGCCAACAGGGCTGTGGGAGCAAATTGTCAAACCCAAAGGTGCTACAAAAATACTGCATTTCAGACAGTGGTTAGAATAAAGTGGCATTTCTTGATAGCAAGACATTGTTTTCCAACTATCATCAGAAAATACTTTTTCATTCAAACTTTTTTCACATCAGCCTTTAAAGTGCACACATTGTTTTTCAAGCAAGTCACCAAAGCCCAATCCCTGTAGCAGACCCTGCAGCAACAACACCCAGAAACACCTCACACTGAAATATTAAATAGCAAATGGGAAGCGACAGTCTCTCGAAAACTCTGCACTTTGCGGGGAAAAACAAGCTGTCAATATCAGCGTGCTGGAAACACATGAAACTCTAAAGAGACAGCGACAGACAGCGACAGAGATAGTGAAACAGAAAGAAAAGGAAGACAGAGAGAGGACCCATTGACATCTTTGTCTCCTTCACTGTGGGCTAAGGTGCTTGACTCTGACAAGGGAATGTCGATCTATATCTAAAGTGGACAGCTGAACCAATAGAGCCACGGTGTGTTGGTACCTGTGTTCACCCAGGAGGCCATGAAGGGTGGATGACCATGAAGTTTTTAAAGCCGCTACATTTTCCAAATGATTGTATGTAAATGAGCTTTTTCCTGCCAAGTAAAAAGTTGTACATCCACTTGATTCTCAACATATTCACACTACATTGTTTAATATGCCCAAGTGTGATGTACGTATACAACTGGTATGTCCCTGGCTTGTGTCACATACTTCGATTTTGATATGTGCCTTTGCATTTTTTGCTTGTTTGTTTCAATATTTGATCATCCTCAATAAACAATGATCACCAAATTCAAACTCTTTTACCATCTTGGACTTTTAAGCTTATTTGTGCAAGATCTATTAGATAAGTTTTGCTGACAAGCAGGTGAAAACCGAACCTCCTGGGTGGGGGTAATTATGGCGACTTTTGACGTTGGTGTCTCTTTATGTGCATTCCCTCTGCGGCGGGGTCGCAATGCATCCCAAAACTAAACATCTGGGAGTGGATAATTAGCTAGTGTGTGTGTGCATGCTCGTGTCTGTTTGCACCCAGGTCACCTCCCCAGTTCACATCAGACCAGATCAAACGGCTGCATCTCAAGTCTGTGACACAGTTTCATCAAAGGCAGCACACAAGAGAGTGAAATCTCTTCAGAAAGCCTCAATATGTTACGGTCCGCTTGCGTTCCTAAAGCAGGCCAGGATATATGCAGCACGATAAAGCACGCACACACACACACATACACACACATATGCGCTACTGTACATGGAGCTAAGTTTGAAAGAAAGGAAATGCACAAGCAGTATTCAGTAAACACAGACAGGACAAAAACAGCTCGGCAAAAACACAGTGGATACAGTCTCCGGCAAAATATATATGCAGCTCCAAATATAGGGTCTTTTACAAAGGAGAGTTTCCCCACATATATTACCTGTATGACAGTTCAAATACTTCTGCACGTCTTCAGTGGCTTGTACTTTCATTGGCTTTTCTTCTTGACTGTATTCTACTGAGTCTCTGTCTCTGTCAGAGTGCAAGACAAGGCAGAGTTGACTTCAAACAGTGTTGTCCTGTCAAACAACACACCACAGCCCTGCCAGCTTTACCTTTGAAGCACCCCGAATAGAGCATGCTCAGTGACACCCAGTCAATAAGTCATTAGTAAAATACTTCAATGGCCGCTGCTCACTGTGTGATGCTGTGCGCTGACCCAGAGTCAGACCGGTGACCACCAGTGTACCACCCTGTGCTCAGCTTCCTCTTCAATATCAACGAAACAAACAGGATTGAGGGATGTCTTGGAATATAAGTAGAAGAAATGTCTTGTTGTCTGTTGTAAAAGCTATTACTGAAATAAGGGGGTAAGGGGTTGGGATTAGTTTATTTTAATGCTAAACAATAAATCTTTCATGAAGTAAGTGCAGGGGTCTTGAACTTGTGGCCCGCGGGAAGAGATTTTGTGGCCTCCTTTGACTTCAAAGTTTAGTGTTGTTTCACGTGTTTTTCTCAGACAACTTTTTTTTTAAATGACTTATGGGCTAGCATAACTCAGGCTTGTGACTGCTTTCCATGGCATTCACTGCCAAGTTAGCCAGTGTGAATTAGCAACGTTCGTCGTTTGGTTGAAACTTGATTCTGTCGCATTTACACTGGTACTTCCTCGCTTCACCTCGCCCCGGATTGCCACGGATCAGCCCGCCTCGGTTGCATTTACATTGCTGAGGATAGTCCCTCCTCTGTGTAGTTGGCCGTCATTCATGACATCATCTTTTATGCGACACACAGGTGTGGAAAGAAGCAATGGAGGAACAACTGCTGTTTTTGACTCTTGGTCTGTGGCTGTTTTTCACAGCAAGAACATGATTTTTGTTTTGTTTTGAAAGGTTTGCACCTTGTCGTGCATCCAATGGGCAGAATTTCTGACAGATGCCATTTCTTTTTTTGTTATTTGAAACACGTCTGCGGGGACAGATTATGTGCCGCACAGTGATGACGCAACAATCCAGTGAGGATACCGACCAATAAGATTTTAGTACCTGCTCTGACCTGACCAGGTATTTTTTTTGGAAAGGCAGGAGAGGAGGTACGAAAAGTTGCACCAGGTACCAAGTTCCAGGTTGTTTTTTTGCCAGTGTAAATGCGCCAAAACCGAGGTGAGGCGAGGCGGGGCGATGCGGTACCAGTGTAAATGCGACTCAACTGGAAGGACAATATATCCTATCACCCCATCCCAGTCATCTCTTTCTCAAAACCTGCCATGAACATAAACATTGGTGGTGGACACCAAACTGATAGGATCTGTTTTACTGTTTAAAAAGAAAACTTGAAACCCTTTTTTTGTGGAATACTTGATGCGGCCCAGCCTCACCCAGACTGTACCTCCAGCAGCCCCTAGGTAGGTTGAGTTTGAGACCCCTGCTTTAGTGAGTTAAAAAAAACAAACCTCTGAGGTGCTGTTTGGCAGATTCAGTAAGTTTGGCTGTTTCCCCTCATTCCCAGTTTGTAAAGCTAAGTTGGCTGTAGTTCAATATTTACTGTACAGACATGAGAATGGCATCAAAATTCAAGTCTGATAGGTCCACTGTGTGGGTCAAGCTATCCGAATTCAAAAACCACTGACACATTTATAACGAACACCCTGCTCTTGAAAAAGTCGATGTTCCTGTGAAGGTCCTTAATATCTTACAAGTGCATGTCAAGGCTAGAAATTGAATAGATAAATAAATATCTCACATTACAACCAAGACAGGAATAGCTTTAACCAGGTCAAGTCTCGCTGTGTAGACGTTGTAAAAAAAAATTAGATTTGAAGAGTAAAAGCTCACAGCAACATCAGTTCATTAGGCCTGGAGACTGAGATCAAAACTTGTATGCACAGTGCAGAGAGGCTTCAGGAAGTCTCTTTCATGGCTCCTCTCATTGTGACCTACTCTGAACCCGTCTGTGTTTATGCCTTCGATTTCTTATTACTTTGGCTTCAGTCATACTATCCAGTCCTTTTTGTTTCTTCCACATTTCTCATCTTTTCTGTCTCAGCCCTTGTACCCAGTTTTGTTGAAACTCTATGAAAAACCTCTGCCAGTGCGATGACAAACTGCCCTGTCGCTCGTACTTCCACAGTGTTTTTCCTAATGGTGGAAAAGTGATGAAACAAGATGCAAATCTTTTTCTGTACTAAGGAATAAACATCAACACCATCTTTCATCCTCCAAGTGGCAACATTTATTTTAAATATTTCTTTAACAATTGTTGTAACATTTTATGGACCAAAGAGCTATATAAGCAGACCCTTGTCTTATATGTTTACTCCATATTTTATGAGAAATTAGTCAAATACCGTGTCCTACTTTGTGGAGTATCTTGTACCACTGGGCAGCCATCGTAAATCCACTGTGGTACTAGTGAAAAATAATACATATTCTTTATCCCTTTCTTTCAGTTTATATGAACAATGGTACTTTGTTCCACTGCTGAGTCACTATTAATTAGCCCTTCAATAGGATCTTGAAGAATTTATTATAAGCAGATCCTGCCTACATTATAATAAATTCAAGTTGAATAGAACAACAATGGAAGTCATCTAAAGCTTTTTGCCCATTATGGAATATATTGGCTTTTTTCCCTCCTTACTTCTGGCAGCCACATAAGATATTATAGTGTTCACGGCCAGTGTGTTTGTAGGTTACTCAGCCCAAGTGTACTTTAGCCAGAGAACTGATGCTTGATTTGTGTTTATTAAATCTTCACTTACACCATAATTTTGTTAGAAATCAAACACTTTCTTTTCAATTAACACACTCATCAAATGACCCTGAAACTGCAGATCTGTTGCAGGGTAATTATTGCAGTACAGATCTGCATTCATCACAGTTTTGTAGTTAATGACTATTTTAGGTTTTGTGCAGAATAAAAAGTAAAAATAGGTGTTTCGTTTACATTTATTACATCTTCCCTTTATTTATGAATGTGTGTCATTGTATGTGCTATTTTCCTGAATGATGTGATCTTCAATTATCTGAAATTTCACAGCCTGGGGGCGGGAGGTTGGACTTTAGCTAATGGGATCAGAATGACTTGTGAAAAAAAAGAAACATATTTATGATCAAAATGACAATTTTTGAATTGAAATCAACTGGAGACAGTTTTATTGCAGTCAGAATCTAGTGGCCACTGGGTGTATTGCACTTTTTTTCACTTCCACATTGGACTCATTGACTCAGTTGCTTTGTCCATTTCTATACACAGTCTATGGTTTGGGCTCAGTGCTCCTTCAGCTACCAGCTAGCATCACCATGCTAACATGCTTACACAGGCAGAGTTTACTTACTAGTCAACAAACTAAACTTTGCTTTTAGCACTTAGGGTAGAGTTGAGGCTGATGGGATCATTGAACTGGCTACAGTTCATGTTGCGTGGGCAGGAACATCTGAACCAAAATTCCACAGGAATCCATGAACAGTAGTTGAGACATTTGGGTCAAAAACACAAATGTCAACCTCATTACGAGGATCACTGAAGTCACTGACATACATCCTCTGGGGACCATGAATGTCTGTACCATCTAATAGTTGCTGAGATAGTTCAGCAGTGTTGTGAGCAGTTACATCTATTCTGTTAAACATAATTTTTTGGAGTAAATTCTACCATTTACAGTAGTTTATTCCAGTAAATTCTAGGTCTATGTCCAGTAAGAACATAAATAAGTTAATATATTATAATATAGATACATATTATTTGGAGTGTGTGTTCACCTCTTTACTTTTACCTGAGGAGTCATTGAATACAATAAGTAGGAAGTTGTTGAACTTCGTTGAGCTGGAAGTTATTTTAAACTATCCTGTTTGCTCTGCTTGAGAATTTGTGTTTAAGTAACTTACTTAAGTAAAGTTTTTGGCTTCTCTTCCTTTGTATTTTAGTTTGGATCAAAGTGGTCAAAGAACTATTTGATTTTTTTTATGTTTACTTCTAGTATCACACTGCTAACTTTACAATACACATTACTACCTGAAAGTATGGTGCTACTGAATAAATAGGTGATAAATTTTCACAAAAATCAGATTTTACTAATTGCTGCCGCTTCCCTCACACACAGTGCATGCACTAGTGGCAGAGCTTGTGTGTGAAGTCTACTATCATCCATCTAACCCCAGATCCTTGTTACCCTTGTCAGTTTTCTCTGTCTCCACCAAAGCTGTGTGTGAGTGAGTGACTGTGAGAGAAACTGTAATTTCCTGGGAGAAGTGGAGAAGTGGAGAACTGGCTCAGTAACAGCACAGCCTCGGGCTTTACGCACAGCTCCTTTACCCAATTCTCAGAGGAGCAGCCTGTAACCAGAACAATACCTGACAGCTCAAAAGAAAAAGAGAGGCCATGTAATCGTGGGCGGAGCCAAAAGCTTCAGATGCCTAGTCACAAGATATGATGGGTCCACCCTTGAGTTCTTGTATACTCCAGGAAATAACATTAAAATAAGACTGAAGTGCTGGAAAGTGTTATGGAACTCATTAATATAACCCATCATCCTTGTGCATTGATCCATTGCAGGCACATCATTAAGAGGCCTTCATCTCCACTTAAAATGTAACAGAAAATACACCATACCCAGCTTCCACTATGAACATTTATTATTTATTTTCAGAGACCAAATTATTTTCTCATGCCAGATCTGTGGTGGATGGTTTTCTCAAACTATAACACAAAAACAAGATTTTAAATTTGCTTCCATTTTCAATCAAATCAATGGTTTTCAACCTTTCAGGACGAAAGTCGTAAGAAAAATGAACAATAATCCATGCTACGTGTTCACCCCCTCAGGACCCTTCACTGTATTTCTTGTGACCCCTTTGAGCAGATCATAACTCTCAGGGTGGCAATTACTGCCTTAAATTACAGTAAATCTGCATGGGGAGGAATTAGGGGATAGAAAAACACTTCAATAGTACTCTCATTCAGTATCAGTATTGAGTGTAATGCATTCTCCAAAAAAAGCACTGCACAGTATCAAACAAATGAGTCCATAAAAGCTGCATACAATTATTTTCCAGTGGAGATTTGCAGCTTCAAGCAGAGGACAGCACAAGTGTGTAGGAGACTCTCTCATCAGCCTGCAGAAAAGGCAGACTAAGACAAAACACTGTGTGCAACATAAGCCCGAGTATGTGGCCACCCTGACTTCAGCTCAATAAGTTGAGTGGACCCCCGCAGGGTGGCGTGTTGGAATGACACCATCTGCAGAGGGCTCAAAACGCCCCCGCACTTGGACCTCAGCAGGGGTTTTTGCGCTTACATGGGGATGCTATGGTAACTAGATGAGACTCTTGTGTGAGTTTTTGAACCACCATTCGCAATGGTACCTGGAGATGAAATGAAAAGTGGAGTTGGATTGTGTGTGAGAGAGAGAGTTCCTGAGTAAATATATATAAAAAAGAAAGCTGCACTGCACTGTAGATTGTCAGGGATTCCTCTCCTCTCACCGCCTTGCCTTTCTCTCTTCTTCTGATTTCCACGCACAAATGTCACAGCAATTGCTCATATAGCTGTTTGCTTAACAGTTCACACTGATTCCACACCTTGTGCAAAGCTTACAAGGTGACGAGTGTCTGAGAGCAGGGAGAAAACCGAGACAGTGACAAGAGGGGAAGGCAGAGGTACAGGCGATGGCAGACAGTGGGATAAGTCAACACTGTACAAAGCCAGATCACAATGCAGAGACACACACACACACACCATCTGGAAGCCGGAGAGTGTCGCCATCACCGCGCTGCTCCTCTGAACTTGAAATCTACCACAGAACCTTGTAATCAACACAATGCCGCTGGAAGCCGACGTCCCGCTGAGACGGGGAAACAATTAACGATGGTGCTTAGCACCCAAAACGCTGCGACAACTGGGGCCGCCAGAATCCAACAAGCATGTGCTGATTGTCGTCTACACTTAATCATGACGACTCGCTGCTACATTTGAATAGTGGGTCAACAGCTGGTTGGGGGGGGTGAGGGGACGGCCAGAGGAGGGGGGAAACATCTGCAGAGGGGTGGGTTGAGAAGATTTCGGGAGCAGTCTTTTCAGATAAAAGCAGCAGAATACAACAGTGGTGACGATCAGGGAGAAAGTCCTCAGTCTCCTTTCCATTTTCTTGCAACCTGGCGACTAAAAGCACTCAGGGGAGCAGTCACTTGCAGCCCACTTGTTGCCATGGTGATTAAATGTCAATCAAGAGATGGCGGGGCTCTCTACATTGGATTTTACACCCACATGCACAGACATTGGGTCTCACACTTGCCTTATTCAAGCTGAAAGGACTACAGCAAATAAACATAAACATATGTAGGAGGAGTTCACTGATTGTGTCAAAAAAAAAAAAATCACTCTAGCCTGATGTTGACAGGATTGTTTTTTTTCATGCTACAATGTAGGAAATGAAACGTGATCCCTCAGATACTTTTTTGTTTTGCATTTCGCTCTAATTTACTCTCTCCTTTACCTCTGTATTTCCCTCTCCCCATACATATATATGTGTGTGTCTTTCTCTCTTCCTGTGGCACAGACAGTGTTGCTGAGTCTCAGTGGGGCTGAGCAAAAGTGACCTCGAAATCGACTGCTAATACAACTGTCATCGCTCGCCGCCCGCCGAGGATCGCCAGTGTAGGTCTGGGAAAAGGCGGCCGAGGAATGAGAGACAGAGGGAGGAAGAAAGAGGGGAGCGTACGGGCAGAACTGTGAGAGAAGAGAGCAAAGTGGTAAAAAGGCCATGTAGGAGTGAAAGCAGTACAAATGTGTGAGAGCGGAGAGCAAACAGAAGGACGGCAGACAAGCACAGTGAGACAGAGCCTATGTCAGTGGGTGAGGAGCAGCAGCAGCAGCAGCAGCAGGGCGGGCTGGAGAGGCAGACTGCTCAGACTACGGTGAGTCACTGAGGTCATCCTGTGACAAGGCTGCACATTGTAGCATCGTGGTCAGCAGGTCAGACAGGTGGATGGCTGTGAGCAGACAATGTTTTCCACCTCGCTGGACACAACCGGGTGCACACGGGTTCCCCTGTGTCACTCGAAAAGTTTTGTAAACATTCACCTAGATCCGACTTTTTTTTTTTTTTTTAAATAGTTCATTAACAACATTTCTTATGAAAAATACCAAGGCAGCTATGACAAATAAACAAACATAAGCTACAACAAAGTACAAATGCTACACAAGGAGCTCATTAAAAAAAAAGAGCATAAATTAATTAATCAGCTCTGGAGAAAGAAAGGAGACGAGACGCCCTTTAAGATGTCTGATGTCCTAAACTGAGGACGGGTGGGAGACAGATGAGCTCTGTCCATCCATTGAAGTAAGCCAGTCTTTTCTGTGTAGCAGCCATTAAAATGAATAGTGTCTGGCTTGAACCATGGCACATTTGAAGCTTATTCCTGACCTCTGATTAAAATCTCTGAACTGAAGTCCTATAGTTTATTATGTCCAGGTAGGGTTGGGTACTGAAATTCGGTTCCAAGTAGGAACCGAATTAAATGTAGTGAGTACCGGGTACCCATAAAAAAATTATAATTTTGGTTCCGCTTATCGATTCCTAGATGCGCTCATTTTACACAACGGCTGCAAACGGACTTTAGATATCTGCCAGGACCTGTCTGTTACGTATTTAACACGTCTTGTGACACCGCATGGCAACAGGAAATGGACCGGGGAAAGCGGTTGAAAGTTACCCCTTTTCCACTGTTAACTCAATCATGTTGTAACTAGAATATCTGCTGGAAAAAAACATTTTTTTTCATGGACTGATAGTAACAGGGTAACAGTAGCTTGCTAGCGGCCGGTTGTTGAACTGGCTACCTATGCAGTGACATACTGACCTTTTACGGGATGTGGCCCCAACTTGGCTCCTTGCCAGTGGAAAAGCAAACCGGTTCATAGGAGAAACAGGATCTGAACCAACTAACCACCAGGACTAGCACCCATTGTTGTTTGGTGGGAAAGGGGTAATGTAAAAAAAAAGACAAAAAAACCCAAAAAAGGATTTATTTTAGCAGAGAGAGCGCCCAATGTGGAAAATGCAACACGTCTGGGAAATTAATATGTTAAATATACATTTGGCTTCCTGTTATTTTGTTTTTGGAATCGAAATAAGGAATCGTTAGGAACCGGAATCGATAAGCAGAACTGAAATGAGAATTGGATTCATATAAATCCTAACAATACCCATCCCTAATTCCAGGAAACAGCAGACACTGACAAATTAAAGAAAAAAGATGTTTTAGGTGCTCAGGCCTATGCTGTTCTCTTGGTAAAATGAGTCTAATTGTGACTTTGTGTCTGCTGCTAGCCCCAGTAAATATTCTTACACACGTCCAATCAGTGTCTCCTTAATGAAAAAGAGTTTGAGACAGAGGGGTTTTTGTTCTTCATTTTTCTACGCGTGGCTGGAGCTGTTGGGAATAAAAGGAGAGCACTGCCACTGTACAGCGGCATTGGTGTGACTGGTCAGTGCTGGACTCCACTATTAAACTAGGTCACAGTGTAGCAGTAGGGCATTACCTAATTAACAGTTCTCAATATCCACATTTCAGTCCTCTGACTACAGGGCACGGAGATAGCTCAAGTAAAACTGGAAAGAAGGAAACTTTCTCAAGTTTGTTGAATTAATTGGTCCCAAAAAATGTGACTTTTCAATTTCGCTAATTTGAGTATGCTAAACATAGTAAATGCAGACATGGAAAGACTTTCCTCCCTCCACTGTGTGAATTCATGAGGAAATGAGGCTCAGCAGAACTTCAGTCAGGACGACTATCCTTCACACTCACTTCCTGTGCTTGGTCTTCTTTCTCTCTCCAACTTAATTTAGGAGACAGTTTTTACTTAAACCACTCAAAACTTTGTTGCAACCCATCATCCTGCTCCTGTGAAATATTAAAAAGCACATTTATGGCGCATTTACACTGGTACCTACTCACTTCACTTTGCTTCAGTTTTGGCGCTGGCAAAAAAGTACCTGGAACTTAGTACCTGGTACAACTTTTTGTACCTCCTCTCCTGCGGTACCAAAAAAAGTACCAGGTCAGGTTGGAGCAGGTACTAAAATCTTATTGGTCGGAATCGTCACTGTGTTGTTGCATCATCACTGCACGGCACATAATCTGTCCCCGCAAACACATGGGCATTTTTAAATCTTCAGCAACCTGTGCAGACGTGTTTGAAATAACAACAAGAAGAGAAATTACATCTGTTAGAAATCCTGCCCCATGGACTCAGGACGAGGTGCAAACCTTTCTGGCATTAGTCGCCGATGAGAAAATTCAGTGGGAGCTGGACGGCGCGGTCAGAAACGAAAGAATCACATAAAAGATGACGTCACGAATGACGTCCAGCTACACGGAGGAAGGACGATCCTTGGCAATGTAAATGCAACCGAGGTGATCCGAGGTGAAGCGAAGCGAGTAGGTACCAGTGAAAATGTGCCATTAGTCTCTATTACAGTCAATCATTTAATTGTGTTGCAGAAGATTTCAGGAAATGTGTCCAAATCTGAAGCCAGCACAAGAAACACTAAATCTCTAGGAAGATACTGTTTGATTATATCTTCAACAATCTTCAACCAAGTCCAGCTGCTCTGATTCAAAGAGTTGATCTGGATGACGGAGAATCTTCACGATCACGATTATAAAGCCTCGTGATAAGAGTGTGCTCGCCCAGCAGCCTCCAAATGTGTGAAGAGTCACAAAAAAAATGGCTAATTCACTCACCACTTTTTCATAAATGGTGAAATATGCTTGGATTTTTTCTCATATGTTCTCAATATTACAGCTAACACTATAAGCCTTACTGTCAATTCCCAAAGTCACTACAGATCCCAAACAAAAGAAAATTTCCCCAAACCTCTAAAAAAAAAAAACCTAGAGACTGTATCTCAAGAGCCTTATTAACATATCATATGCTCTCCGCCAACACCACCATGATAAGTTCCCCAGCCATCCAAACACTTGGAAAATGAAGTGTCACATTTGTTGTTGTAATTCTGATGGGCAGATGCTGTGCAAAGAGCTAATTAAAACTGAACACGGAGTTCAGCAGCGAATAATTAATTGCATTATTACTGTACTGCCAGATGATCTATTTAATAATTCCCACTAAAGAACAAATGAATTCGGAGAGTCTCCATCAAAAAGCAGCAGACAGAGCATTTTTACAACCTCATAATCAACTTCCACTGCAGCATTTCCCTGCGATCTCTTCGTCCTCTCTCTTTCTTTGTCTCTCTCCTTCAGTCGCACACACATATACACAACACACAATGTTTTGTGCCGCTCTGGTATTTCCTCTCAGTTGCACACACAGATTTAGGGGGAAAAAAAGTCAAGCTTTGATGTATGAGGCATGTTAATGACTAGTTGGATGTTTTGAGAAACCTTAAGGAAATTAATGTTTTAGCTCAATTAATTTCACAGTGTCTCTGGCAAGGACAGGTGTAAATGAAACCTGACACATCAAATCATCATCAACAGTCCAAATCCAGGAGGGAGAAAAAAAATGCACAACCACACACATGCACACGAGGCAGAATATACACACAGAGACACACACCATCATCTGAAGTGTAAAAATGAGTGTACAGCATTAACTGCATTTGGCTTTTGTACTAATGTACCAGGTAAAAGCAGCTATGCAGTTAATAATGAGCAAAACAGAAGCAGCAACACTAATTATTATTCAAGAATTCATTGGTAGTCATGTAATGATACACATCCACCCGTCCATTCACTATATCTGCTTCTCCTCCGGGGTGGTTGGCAGACTGGAGCTGTTCCCAGCTGCCATTGGGTGAGTGGCAAAGTACACCGTGGACGTGTCGCCAGTCAATCACAGGGCTGGTAATGATATGCAGTTTTAACCTAATACGATGTAATGATATAATTGTGAGTTGTTGTAAACGGTTTGATTTGAACTCAGTTCACAAACACTCACTCAAACACTCAAACACAATCATAGGCTTTGTGATATTTCTAATTATCCAAAATGCCCATTGCATGAATCATGAGTCCAAACATGTATTTACTAAATTACAAATGTACACTATTAAACCAATACAGTGATTTTGCAAAATTAATTAAAATACAGGTTGTAACTTAAATTATACACAAAATTTTTTATGTTTATTGGGAATTTTACAACAGTATACAAGATATTTGTCAATAAAAAAGCACATTTGTGCAAATTACCCACTAAGTATGAAAAATTGCCAAAAACATTGAAGATATATCTTATTAGCAGTACCATAGTGTTTTCCATGTGTAAATATCCTCCAATAAACATAAAAATTTAATGTATAATTTAAGTTACAACCTGTATTTTACCGTATTTTCCAGACTATTGAGCGCTCCTGTCTATAAGCCGCTATTGAATTGATTCGAACAGTTTCATGTGGTCCACTCTGACCGGGTCTGATGTGACGAGGCTAAATGTATCGGTGGCACGGAGCTTGCTAGCTTGTAAAAAGCTAACGAGCTTCGTGCCGCGGATACATGAGTCACACTGGTGTTTAAGCCGCAGGGTTGAAAGCGTCGGAAAAAGTAGCGGCTTATAGTCCGGAAAATACGGTAATTAATTTTGCAAAATGACAGTATTGGTTTAATAGTGTACAAGTGTAATTTTGTAAATACATGTTTGGACTCCTGATTCATGCAATGCACGTTTTGGATAATTAGAAATATTATTAGCCACTGTTTATGTAAAATTGTAGAAATGTATTTACAGTATTAAACAAAGTAGTCATTCTAGGAATTTCACATATTTGCAAAAAAATAATGACTGATATTGTTTTTCCTCTACAAGAAAAACTCAAGTGTTTTGTTTTTGGTAACACAATCACAGCAACCGGTGACTTCATGTTCTCAGTATTGTGAGGTAAGTGGGAGTTTTAGCAAGCTGTCAATTTTTGGAGGAAATCAGCTGTGAAAAGACCCCAATCAATGACTAAATGTCTGAAATTGAGCCTTTCTACTACTAAATGACAGTGCTGCATATTGCGCCATGTTTTGTTACATTGAGTTGTCTTCAAAGGGCAGAGATTTGTGCCCAGTGGGGAGGTGAGAGAGAGGAGAGCTCAGCCATGCCAAAAAAGACAAAACCCAGTCTGCAATCTCCTGTGGCAGTAGGGGAAAAATGCCAAGGAGGACAAAAATAAATAAATAAACCACCTTCTCTCTCTTGGATGAAACGTTGTGGGAAAAGCCTCAAAGTCCTCCACTGAAAACCGTCA
>OOFC01049355.1:2316-96324 GCA_900323345.1 Pseudochromis fuscus | reverse complement strand
ATATAAATACTGGTGATCACAAATGTCACTGTGATCACATATGTCATGGTGACTGGATACACATACACTAATAATCTGCTCCACTCACTCCATCCCCAGTGATTTAGGGCTCAGCATGTCGAGGGACAAACTGGAGACCTGTGCTCGATTTACAAGTCAATGGCGGCTGGAGCCAGGCGTACAGAGACTGATGAGAAAGGTGGAGAGTGAAGGCCTGTTCCATTAGTGCTCCCAGGGGAGACTTGCGCCTGGACGCTGCCCGGACGCACTGACCTCTCACAAACACGTTGTGGACATTACTATGGTGTACACTGGGAATCTACGTGGCTGACTGACAACTCTGCCTCTTGGAGTACAAGCTAATGGATACAACATTTTTTCTCTATTTACAGATCTGACTACGAGCTTCTCGCTTTGGACAAAAAAAGCAAAGAGCGAGGGTTTGGATCGCACCATGAGCAGTAAATTCCAGCACTGTGCAGGGGAAAGAGTCTGTGTTTCTTTGTTTTCTTGGATGGCTGTGTCTCTCCTGCCTGGGAATATCATGAGATTATAAACAGGAGGCGCCTCTGACATCTTACCCCTGTTCCACTCATCAATCAGCGCTCCCACCATCACCAAAACAAACCAGAGACCTGAGAAAAAAATCTGCAAAGGACATTAGCTTGTATCCTCTAACATCCACTGGCTGCAGGTGGCTGGTTCCTCATCTTTCTTGCCATTCAGGTCAGGAAGAAAAGGCTAGCAGCTCATAGACCGTGTTTGGCAAGACAGACAGGTGTTTTTCTGGCTGTCAGCCTCTCTGGGAGGAACCAGAAGTCAAAGGAAAAGCCTCGCCGGGGGGCTCTGCTGGGGCGGGAACACTTTTCCACTGGCTATGTTTGGATGTGATGCGTGTCTCTGTGGATCTAACATGGACTGTATGGCCTGATTACACAGCCCTGGTATTCAGATAGTGCTGGAGGGAAGGGTAAATATTACTAAAAAAACATTTGTTTTTTTCTATGTCATCGAGACCAGTTTGCATGTGCAAATCACTAATTATAATTTATTCTGGAGTGCACATGCTTTTGATTTTTCTCCTCCTCACCTATTATTTACAAATAGGAACTGATTTAATGAGCCATTCTCAGTTTCACTGTACCAGCCGTGTGTACTTAGATTTGCATGGCTTAGTTGTTGAGACAAGAATAACCTAGTATTCAATTATTTAACTACTGTCTAAATAAGGATTTAGTATTTTAATGTGCATCTCTGAGAGTTGGAAGTGTGCTGGTGACACAGTGAAGGCAAGTCTGTGGCAGATTTTTTTAGCCAGTTATAAAGAACCTCTTGTAGGTTGGTAATAAATACAATGCTGTCACAAATCATAAATTTAGTGACCACACACCAGAGCAAATACTAAATATTACTGCCTACATCGCTCCTGTACAATGTTTATTGTGTCCACAGTATGCATATCAACACTACGCCACAAAATGAAAAGCATCATGATACACAGTTAGCAGAACTTCAGTAAAATAATTTCTACTATACCGTATGACTCCATCGATGATGCAACTGTCTGTCATAGGATAGCTGATTGAGGTAATACATGTACCAGTTATTTATGCCATGCACATAGTGAGACAATCCTATCTGCAGGTCAAGTGTATACATTCAACCTTTAATTTCAAAGGGTTCCTTGTTTGATACCTGGCACCATGATATCTGACTGATTTCTCTGATTTATGCCAATTGCAGCTTTCTAGAGATGCACAAACACAAATCTCTGTTTTCCTTTTCCTAAAGTCTCTTTCTCTCTCCCCTCTACTCGCAGGATAATGCATATCCTTCCCTACCCAGAAAAAGAAGCCACCATGAGCAACGTCACGGTCACAGACAACACTGAACCCATCAGCCGCACCATGAGTCCGGCAACCCCCAGCCCATACCCCTATCCTGTTAGTTTCCAGGTTTCCCTGACAGGCTTCCTCATGCTAGAAATCCTGCTGGGCCTCAGCTCTAACCTCACTGTGCTCGCCCTTTACTGTATGAAGTCCAACCTCATTAGCTCTGTCAGCAACATCGTTACTATGAACCTCCATGTGTTGGACGTGCTGGTTTGTGTCTGCTGCATCCCTCTCACCATTGTGGTGGTGCTGCTCTCCCTGGAAGGAGACACCGCCCTCGTCTGCTGCTTCCATGAAGCCTGTGTCTCTTTTGCCAGTGTTGCCACTGCTGCAAATGTGCTCGCCATCACCCTTGATCGCTACGACATATCCGTCAAACCAGCTAACCGGGTGTTGACCATGGGCCGTGCTCTGGCCCTGCTGGCTACCATTTGGGTGCTATCCTTTGTTAGTTTCCTCGTACCCTTTATTGAAGTGGGCTTCTTTGCCCAAGGCCACACTGAGCTGAACCAGACAGTGGTGGAGAACGTGGTCCACACCAACCAGTATTACACTGAACTTGGCCTCTATTACCACTTGCTCGCTCAGATCCCTATTTTCTTCTTCACCGCCATCGTCATGCTCATCACCTACTCGAAAATCCTGCAGGCACTCAACATTCGCATTGGAACACGTTTCCACGCTTCACAGAAGAAGAAGACTCGCAGGAAAAAGCGTCCGTCCATGACAGCGATGACAACACAACCAGAGGCCACCGACGGATCCCAGAGCAGCAGCAGCCGCAATCCCACGCTGGGCATGCGTACCTCCGTCTCTGTCATCATCGCCTTGCGTAGGGCTGTGAAGCGCCACAGAGAACGGCGAGAGCGCCAAAAGAGGGTGTTCAGGATGTCCCTCCTGATCGTGTCTACCTTTCTGCTCTGCTGGACGCCAATCACAGTTCTCAACACAGTCATCCTCAGCATGGGCCCCAGTGACCTGATGGTCAAGTTGAGACTGGGCTTCCTGGTCATGGCTTATGGGACCACCATCTTTCACCCTCTACTCTATGCTTTCACTCGGCAGAAGTTCCAGAAAGTTTTGAAAAGCAAGATGAAGAAGCGAGTGGTGTCAATCATTGAGGCAGATCCTACCCCTAATAACGCTATTATACACAACTCCTGGATCGACCCAAAGAGGAACAAAAAGGTGACATTTGAGGACAAAGACGCCCGACTGAAATGTCTGTCTTCTGAGGATGTGGAGTGAAGAGACTCATTATCTTTAGGGAATACAGTCAAAGCAGCTACAACTGACATCAGGTCACGAGGAAAAAGGGAAAATGTTAATCCAAAGCAGTAATGTAAATAATACGTGCAATAGATCGTACAAAAACAAAAGGTGGATAATTTATTACTATTTATTGAGAACAAAAGTAGATTTCATAGATATATCATATACTGTACTGTAGATATTGCATGGCTTTTTGTAATGGTAGAAACTTACAGTACATTGTGTACATACAAGTACATGTACAGGATAAGGTAAACAAGGTATATAAATAGAGAGAGAGAAGTAGGAATTGTTATGTAGATGTATATTTATAATAAATTTTGTGTTCACTCACCTAATGCAGCAAAAGGATTCCTGTTCTCCCCTCCTCTCAGTAAAGTGTTTGTAATTCTGTAACAGCTGTGAGATTACTCCCATTCATCACTGTGCCACTTGCTCTGACAACAGGCCGTGCAATTCCCAGTGACCACTGACCTTATTGCCTGGGAGCCCTCTGAGGGAAGGCCCTCGCACTGAAATGACACTATAGGTATGAAGACGTAACAAAGTCAGACGGGTGGAAAGATAGAAATGTAAAGTGGTGGATATTGTGTTGCTATGGCTGAAAAAGTTATGAGAGTGCTGCTCAGAAGTTCAAGACGAGCTCTCACATTCCACAGAAACAACACAACACCACAGCTCCCGTCCTCTCAGACATAAACCAGATGTAATGAAAACCAAGTCTGTTTTATTTTAGCAGTCACCTCTTTGAGCCAAATGGAAAATCTATAGTTGCCTTATTTTGGTATGATGAATCGAGTATGACAATATGGTGGAGCACGGACTCTGACAGCAAGAGCACACATACTGAACACAATAGAGTCCAAGAGAATAGAATCCACTGATAATATGTTTTAATATAGAAGTTATTTAACCAAACAGAAGGGAAATGGTTGTCTTTATCAAAGTATCTGTTCTTGATCACACTATCGTAACAGTGATGCTCTCCCAATAGGCAAATCCATAACTGTAATAAAGAACTACTGCAAATATCCTAAAGACAATTGATTCTGTTTACAATACACAATACCAGATAATGAAGTTCCTCTTCCCTGCCTGTGTATGACGATCAGTAGTGCATGGCCTCCATTGTTCAGAGAGAAAAAATAATATAAAATAATATAAATTGTATTTTTCAAGTGGCTGCTGCTGCTGCTGCTGCTGCTGGTGGATTATAACGCAGCCAGCTTTGTATTTTTGGCTCAACTTGTCTAGTTGACAAGTTTGGCCTAAATAAGTACAAATAATTTATTCATACAGCTGTGAACGAATTTCAGAGGTTAGAATCTACATTGGAAAAAATAACTGTCAGCCAATTACATTCAGTCTGTGCCCTAATACCAAATCTAAATGCAAAATTACAATACGCATTAGCATATAAAGCCATGCTCAGCTAGCACTGCTGAGCACTTCATTTCAATCCCTGGGTCAAGGATTACACTGTGTCTGGGATGTGGATATACACAGCAGATTCCCATGCATACATAAAGGTACGCACACATCCATAAACATCTCCTGCTCCACAGTGTCTCTCAGTAATGAACTTATTACATGTATGGCTCTGCTGTCTCAGGTACAGTAGAAAATTGAAGAGCCCTTTCACATGTGAGAGCACAGGGATGTTTGCTGCCAGAGTGATTATGCAACCTCGCTCAGATGCTCCTCTTGCTGTCGGCGTCTGGTTTGCAGCACGGCAGCGAGGGCTGATGAGGGAATATTGAAGCAGACGAGGTTCTTTACGGCTCCGCTGTAAACAGGCAGTGTGGATGTCACGGTGCCTTGAGGGGACATGTGTGATTTAGAGTGAAGATGGGATCACAGCCACCAACAGATTAGCTGACAGGGCAAAGAAAATGACCTAAAGGATGACACATTTAACCAGAGGACACATTTAACATCAATCCGTGTGCAAGTCTAATTTTTAGAAGACAAACTTCAAAGGTGTTTTTATCTTATTTTTGCTGCCGTTATAAAATTATACACAACTACCTAAAATAATCCTTTCCTGGTAAAGGCACCAGTTAGACCTCTGTGTAATTGTCAGGCACTATTCCAAACTTCATCAGTGCCCCAGAAAAAAATCATTTTTATTGATTAGCATCTAAAATTACCTCTCAAAAACCAATTCAATTTACTCCAACTAGACTTTGAGGTCGCAATTTGTTTTTCATCCTGTGGTGCAGCCACACTGTCTAAAACAAACAAGCCAAGCACATCCACTACACAGTACTCTGATGTTCTGGCTGATGTATCCATTTAGTTTCAACAAATGCTAAAGAGACAAATTTATCAAGTTTATTAAATTATAATATTGTTTTTGTAACACAGTTGCAAAGTTCAATCATTTATTTACTATTTAGCACCTTTTAAAAATGAAGGCTTGTTATATTTTCTTTGGATTCTGGCTCTCCTACATTCAGAGGGGGTTCCTCATACCACATGTTAAGGCACAGATTGGTTGACTAACTAATGAAAAAAGAACACATTTTAAATAAAAAAATTCTTATTCTGACTATTTAATCAAAAATGTTCAATTTTAAATCTTTTTTTTGCTGTCTCCACTGTATTTTGACAGTTTTCTTTGGTTAGAAATACTTCATCATAGTTATGTAAGCTTTATGTAAGCCACATGAGCTTTGTCAGTCAAACACACCAAATAAAATAAAATAAAAATATATTAAAAAATACATTTTCAGTGTTTTGATGAAAACAAGGAAACAGTTTTGTGATCTTAAGATAAACTAGAAAGCACTCAGAGAGCGTAAACCTCCATCATGGTACAATCCAGCTGTAGTACTACACACTGACAACCGCTGCCCTCTTGTGGTGAAACAAAATGTTCACCCTTTGTAACTGAGTTTAGAAATGTTTTCAGCTATCTTTTCCTGATTAATAGCCACCCTGATAAACTAATACCTACTCAAAAATGACTGAGATCTGTTCAGTAGTTTTTCTGTGATGTTTCTAACAAACAGACAAAAGTAACCTCACCTCAGCTGCTGCAGATCCATCTGTCAGAGGATTTTTCTTGGTAATGGAGTTTTTCCTCCCCACTGTCACTAAGTGTTTACTGAAGGGGGAATTGAGGTTTCTCTCTGTAATACTGTAAGGTATTATATTGGTCTTGACCTTACTAAGTGCTTATATGACACTATATAAATACAATTGAATTGAATTGAATTATTGTTGAGCAGCCGCTCCGAGTGCTTCTTTTTACAGTGTTTACAAAATATGAAAAAAATAAATCTGTCCTGGTGGTGTTGGTGTTAAACCTTGCTGTAGGTACTAAGGAAAGGTGTATAGTTTTAATAAAGAAGATTATTTCTGAATCGTGTTTCTCTTATGTTTATCTAGAGAAAGAAAAAAATCTATTAAAATGATGAATGGTCCACTGGATTTTTTTGTCATATCACCAAGCCCTAGCTGGAGATAAACCTGAAACACCAATTCAAAGTCAGTCTAATTACAATAGAAAACTGATGTCAAATCACTGCAAAATGTTCTCATGTACATATCGAAAATTCTCATCTTCAATAGGAAATCTGTACCAAAATACCATGCAGAGATTTGGGATATAAATATAAAATGTTTATATAAAAATGAGGTAATGCTCTATGAGCACAATTCTGCCTCAGTCTCATTATTATGACAAAATATAATTTAATTTTAAAGCTGCATTAAGCAGTTTTTGACCACTCAAGGCAAAAAAGAAACAACAAAGCCTCGACATAACCTTGCTTATGTTCCCTTTTTAACATGAAGCTGAAAATTTAGACAAAAACTGTACAAATTCCACCATAAGTCTCATCTCATGTTGCTCCTTTTTCCTTTATGCACACTGTATATGATGGGCTCGCAGGCCACTAGTGCACTTGTAACCTGGGATGACCTGCACAGAAAAACTGAGGTCAGTACACCACCATAGTGAATAGTAGAGGTTCAGCGATGCTTCACTGTGAGCTCTATTCGAATCGCTTGACCCCGGCTGGTCCTTTTGTTTCTCTCGTGTCTTTTCCCCCTGTAGTTCACATCAAGGCTGCTACTTGCTGCTGTCCCTATCACATACATTATGTCCCTCTCTCGTTCAATGGCTGCCTCCCTTAGACAGCCAACCCCAATTCAGATGCCATCTCTTCAGGGCCCCTCTCTATCTAGCCGCAGAAACAGAATAAAAGCCTGGGAAATCACATTACTCTGTCCGTATGGAGCCTCTATTGCATTAGGTCAGCGAACACTCAACTGTAATTCTGCTACTGTAGAGAAGAAGAAAGTGAATTGAGCACACCAGCCGGCACAGCTTGACAAATTGTTGCTCGTGGCCATTTTCCAAATGTTACTCTCACCAAGCCACATTTAGAGAGATGGAGGGACACTTCATAGACTTGGGAGATATATGACTCTGATAAAAAACCTATAATCTTTGTACAAGAAATGCTATAGCTGAGATAGAAACCAGGATTCAAAAGGCAGACAAGCACAGTGAAGCATGACCTCTACCTGATATGACCTTAACGGCATCATGGTGTGGTTCTGGAGAAAATAACACACGGTCTCGGCTTTAAGTCGCAAAGATTACTGTTGTTATCAGTGGAGAGCAGACACTTAATGATACAAGTGCTCTCGTTTATTATCAACTGTGTGTCAGAGAAGAAGAAATCCAGGGAGGGGGGACAGGGATAAGCAACTTATCCTAGAGAAGACAATTAAGAAATGCTCATGTTATCAGCTATACAGACTGTTAAGTGTGTAAGAAGTTTATATTTGATGAAATTTGAATCATGATATCATATTCACCCTTCAGGAAATGTGACTCAGACAAAAGGACGTCATAGTAAATTCTTATCGGGCTGAACCAAAAATGTGAAGGACAAAAAGTTTTGTGTGGACATGGCTGCATGCCCAGTCTGTGTGTGTGTGTGTGTGTGTGTGTGTCCCTCCATCTATCCAGCATTGTGTGTGTGTGCCCTGTATTTTTATGAGTATATACTTCAGCCTTGTGCAGCTACACCCATACAATATGTGCATGCAGCCATGTGTCCATTCAATTGTTTTATCAGGCAGTGACAGAGTGTCACCCGCTGTGTGTGAGAGGGTAGACAGCAGAGAGAAGATTGCTGCCCTCCACTTCTCCTCACAGTGATGACTGCTGTCTGGTGATTATCCCGCCATTCTTCTCTCCACAAGCAAAGATATGAATGGGGCCACCACAACAGAGCTCACTGAGACAGCCTGGTAGTTTGAATCTGACACAACATGGTGAATGTTTTATATTCAACACCTACAAAATAGACTCATACATTTTAAGCAGATTCATTTCCTCTCCAAGTGTCCTCCTGTCACAATAATGCTGCAAAGTGGAAAAAAGGGATTTTGAATGTGGATGTAAGACACTGGGTAAAATGTTATAGGTTGCAGCGTCTCAATTCTTAAAAAAAATTATGTTTTTCTTTGTGATGTTTGATATATGTTTGAATATGTGTCTGCCAAAATAAGACACAATCAGAATAACAATATTTTTGGTTGTTTTACACATGAAACAGAAGAAATTATGACGTAATGTGTGTACGTCTAGTCAGAAATGGCAGCTTAAGTCAAAAACTGTAAAATTGTAAATTACAAAATGACTAATAAATATGACAGAAATCTATTTATTTTTTACTGCAAGATATTTAATATAATTCCAAAATAGTTAATGGAAAAGTACAATATAACAAATGTCCCACATGTGTATATTGAGCTATATGCAATAATTCGCTGTGAATTGTAAACATCACATCTACATAAATCCTGTGCACACCTGTAAAGACATACCACCTCCCATAAAACATACTTCCTTGCCATCTGCTTGTCAACCATGTGGAAAATTAAAGCAAAGAAATTCATTCTACCTCCTCATCAAAGAGTGGACAAACTTCTACAACCTGTAAATAAATCAGTCAAACATGCATTGACAGATTGTGACATGTTGCTGTCCCCTGCATCATGTACCAGGAACCATACGCACATCATTTTACATTCAGTGCTGAAAGGAAGGAGCAGTTTATACAACAAAGAAACTGCAAATATTCAGTGATTTCAGCATCTAGTCCTATTTTAAGTTATTATTGTGTCACTTGTGTCTATATATCATTTAATTAAGGTCTACTGTTTGACTGTAAGTGGGTGGTTTCTAAGTTTGAATTCAGATGCAGTGTCAGTGCTGTAGCCTCCACATTTTCTTTGTACAGAAACACACAAAAGAAGCTTCTGTAAGTATAAGCTTAAAGGAGCTTAATGTAAACCAGCAGCAAAGATTAAAGACTTCAGTCAATGTTTAACCACTCAAAGGATTTTTAAATGAAATTAGAAAAAAAAACTTGTTAACTGTTTATGATTAACGTAACCAGATGAAAATTGGTGCTTTCTGGTAGGTGTATCAAAATAAAATCCTGACAAATCAAGGAGTCAGAAATTAGTTTTTAATTTACAGTCAGAGTTAAGTTATAAATCTGTTAAATAAGTTAAACATGCAGTGAAGAAGTGTTGTCTCCCTCTCCTGCAGTGACAGTTACCCCTTCAGCTCTGCCAAACCACTTATTACTGCTTGATGTAAAACACATGGCTACCTGTGCAGCAGTGTGTGAATGTCACCACAGACACCACACTGAAACTCCATTATAACCATTTACTTAATCAGCATTATGTGAACTCACTTGGCATCAGTGTCCATCAGTGTCCAACTCCTATGATAGACACACCGAGTCCTAACCAATAAAAATGACCAATATCAGCACATCAAATGCTGCAATCTTCTTAGACGTGTGGTCACAGGTTGCAAGAAATTGCATCACAAAAATGCTATTACAGCGCAAAGTTTCTCTGGCAGAGACCACTAACAACTATTCAACTATAAAATGTCTCACCCAAAACTCATTTCGACCACAATTTGTCAAAATAATATATATTTTTTTAGCTTTTAACTTAGGACATCTGTATCACCATTAACAATCCACTAGTATCAAGTTATTGTTGATTATTTCTAGACATGAACTGCCTATAAATTATTTCTTACATATAAAAAAGGAGGATAATGATTATGATAAACTTTAAAACATTGTTCTGCAGTAACATTTGCACACTGACCTCTGTGGATGTTCAATCTTCATGGAGAGTATTTTAATGCACCTCTGTATGCACCATTGTTCACTGGTTCATTGGAGTCTACTGTGACCCAAGCACTTCCGGTTGTGTATGCGACACAGAATCCAATGGCTTCAAAGTCTCTGAATCCAAATCCATACTCATGGTAAAGATCTAGAAAAAGCTCGAGAAGTGTTAATTGTTGTGTATGCATCAGACGTTTTTCACCTGTCTGTCTGAATTTCCAGACATGCGCCGCCAACAGTCTGCAGTCGGGAACTGCAGCGCGATTTTCAAACCTGCACTTTTCAAGATTATCAATCTGGATTATCAGTGCTCCAAACAAGACCACACATCACAGTGAGGCTCTGTGAAGAACAACAGGTAAAAATAACAAGCATGCAGTCACTCTGAGTGTTTTCATTTGAAGACACGGCAAACAACACAATGAAACAACACACATACCCTCATTTCTTTTAAACAGTCAGACCTGTCATCTGACCCACAACAAATAAAGATACATCATTCATAAATACCTTTGGAAATTTTGAACACATTAAATGATAAAAAATAAATTAAATGATATAAAGTGATAAATGACAGTTAATCCTGATTATTTTATGGGGACACCATTCTTTTTAACTTTACTGTGCTGATATGTAGTCCAGTGTGTAAATTACTTTACTGTTAAACAAATCAAGTGTAAAGTATAAATACATGTGTACATGATGGTGTGCTATTTGCCCAATTTTAGAGGATTTTTTGACTCCAACCTTTTGTTGACCTCAGAATAATCATTGTGGACTTTTAAGGACCTCCTATAAGGATGTCCATGGCCAGTCAGTGACCTGAACATTGTCTTCACTGCTGCATTGGTGATAGTGTGACTGTCTGGACCTCACTGAAGCAAACAGCAGCTCAGTGTGAAATGAAGATCAGTGCATCAAAGCCTGACAACATGGTAACCAAGCACACAGCTGCATTGCCACAAAAGGCCCAGAGTGAGGGAACAGAGCAAGATGCAGACACATATGGGACCTAAAAAAAACCCACAGCCATGAGTGGGTCTGGGTGGACCCGGGCCTCGTCCCCCACAGCTGAAAATAAAACACTTAAGGTGCTTGGATCTTGTTTACCACATAATAATAATTATGTTTCTCAAGGACAGCCCATCATAAATCTGTCAGGACCCCATCTGTCAGACATCCTTCCCTGTCCTTCATTATGGCGCACTGCCCAGAGCAGGGGAACAGGAGCCCGGCAAAGTAGCTGCTTGAAATTAGTCTCAAGTTTGAAACAAAGTAAATTACAACTGTCACATGATAATGCCACAGGGAAGTGAAAAACTTCCTATTCAGTGGGCATTTTTAAAGCTGTGTGTGCAAGCCTAGAGGCATATTGATGTTACAAATGTCCTGATGTGGTCCTCAGGCCTGGACACATTGTCCAAACTCAGATGCTTTTCTCAGGATTTTACTCGCTACCCTCTGTCTCTCCATTCTCCTCTGACCTCTCTACCAATGAGCTGAGGGTTAAAGTCACAAAGACCGCCTCTTTCTTTCCCTCCTCTCCATTTTGATGTTTAATGTGAAAGTTGATGAAGTTCTCGACCTGCATCTGCATGATTTTATGCATGGCACCGCTGCCACACGATTGGCTGAATAAATTAACATAATTGTGGGAATAAGCAGGTGTGCTGCTGTTCCTAATAAAGTGCTCGGTGGGTGTACACAAGCCCACGTTTACGGATGGCTCTCTGTGGAGGTATTACGGGCACAAACAGTTAAGTGTGGCCTCTGAAATGGTGAGGAGAGGAGAGCAATCAAAGTACATTCAGTTCTGCCGTAGTCATTTACCCGCTCTCAAAAAGCAATCACAGGGTGCAGCTGTAAACATTTTGCTCCTCAGCACTCCTGAGACATGCAGTCAAAGAGGGTAGCAGCTATCAGTCTCTTTCACAGAGGAAACCCATGTGAATACACTTTGCAAGCTGAATACATTGGAGAGGGCAAAATACACAGAATAGTCCTCAGAGCTGAAATCTGCCACAAAAAAAACCTCATTATTCAAAAGGAAGAGTGTGTTGCAGGCACAAGAATGCCCTCAGCTTCTATTGGCTGGTTATGAAACACCCATGCAATTCATGTGTTATTGAGCAAGTGTGTGCTCCTTTTTTAAATAACACACAATCCTTTCAAGTTTGTAATGAATGTGTTTTTGTACTGAGCTTATATTTTGCTACCTTTTATCCACATTGGATATCTGTATATGAATATAGCATAAGGAATATTTGGACTGAATCTACTACATTCATTCCAAACATAGGAGACTTCCTACCTCAGTCCCCATGCCAAAGCTATTTTTTGTATCATTGGATAACATCGCCCCCTTCTGGATCTTGGTGGGGCTTCTTTAGTGCATGAAAGGTCCAGTTTGAAAAGTTTTCAATAAAATTTAAAAATGATATATGGAGTCTGTTTGGTTGCTTTACAAGTTTTGAGACATAAAAAACACAAGGATTCATTATTATCATAAGACCGATAAGATCCTCACTGGACTATTTTTGTTCAGTGACATGAAATGTGAGACGAGCACCAGCAAACACATTCACACAGCCTGGAGAAAAAAACTAGTTCAGGTAAATAGGAGAAACATTTCTGCAGTCTTTGTGTAGACTTCAAGAACAAAGCTGTTGATGAGTTTTAAGGTTTGGATCTTCAGCAAATCTAAAGGGACTGACTGATGAGGTCAAGCAGCAGAGTTTTATTTCAGGCTGCAGATCCTCTGATGTTTCCCAGCAGCTGTCGTGAATGTGTGTAGGCGCATGTGTGCGTACACGTCCGGACTTTCCAACACTTTCCACAAGTTTCTCTGGTAAGGCAACAACTCTGTGTATTGCTTGGTATAGATTGACTGTGTCCTGCTTATAAACAGAACTCACAGTACAACCAGGAGGGCTCTGTGCCTGAGGAGTGAGGATTGATTTGGAGGTAAAAGCCTATAAATAGCAAAATGGGATATGGATTCCTGCTGCCTGTTGTGTGTCAGCCTAAAGAAACATTTGTGTGTATGCTCAAAATGTTAATGTAAAATATGGCAAGACGGACATTAATATAGAGATTGTGTGGTTTAATAAATAAAACTTAATAGAGAAGTATTACGTTGACACATTGGTTTGGTGAGATTAGTAATAATTTAATCTAATTGTTCAAATTTAACTGAGAGATATCTTTAAGTGTGAATCATTGCAACATGTATATTCCTGCTTGTTAGTCATGTAACACATATTTCTTAACCTCCTCAGATAATCACAGTCACTATGACTCTCCAGTGGACGGCTGTGGCTCTCTTCCTCTATGTGGAGATAGCAGTCAGCCTCATCTTGTGTATACCCTTCATATCAGCACAGAGGTAACAGCAGTTTAACACACAGTCAAAAGTTGTTTCACCACCAGCTTTCATTGCTGTAGCTCTGTAACTGAAAGATTCAGTTCACAAACATCACCAGCAGAGGGCACCCATGCCCTTTTCTCTGCAGGACTGCTGTATATTACAACAGTTACACTCACAGTGTCCTTTTGACCCACTTTGCAGATGGCGTCTGGTTTTCAACTGGAGAATATGGAGCTGGTTATCTCCATACTGGAACAAATGCTTCTTTACAATGATCATGGTTCTTATTGTCCTTTTCCTTGGTGAGTGTGATGTCAAATAATACTGAGTGTGTTGTTGACATGTTGTCCATCCAGTCCAGCCAGTATGGGTCATGGTTCTGTCCTCCTGTCCTCTGTCAGATGCTGTCCGGGAGGTGCAGAAGTACTCGGCTCCTGAGCCCATGCAAGATGCTAAAGTGAACCCAAATTTGTACGACCACGTCCACATGAAGCTGTTCAGATCCCAGAGGAACCTCTACATCTGTGGCTTCTCTCTGTTTCTCTGGCTGTTAGTGTCATTTTATTTCATATTAATTCAGACAAACAGCTGTCCCCGTGTTTATTCATCCATCACAGCTCACACTATGAAGTCCTGTCTTGTCTCATCTGAGCCTTTTTCTTCTCTCTGGTTCTTGTGTTTTCTGTCCTGTCACATCAACAGCATCATGCGTCGGGTTGTCACTTTGCTAAACCAGGCCGCTGTCACCTTGGAAAACAGTGCAGGTCTTCAGGCTCAGATGGACAACGTCGTCAAAGCAGCTAAGCAGCAACAGGAGGACAACCTGACGCTCAAACAGGTGAGAAACTAAATTCTGAATTATTACCACCTTTTTTTTAACCCCTTTTTTGTTTTGTGTTTTTGAGAAATAAACTATTACCAAACTATTACCAATGTTTGAGCAAAATCGTGTGGATATCCTACCACAGGAGGTCAACAGTGTTCAGTCTATAGCAGCGGTTCAGCTAAATTATATTTTGGAGAAGGTTTGAACTTTCTGGTTTTCTAGTGTCTTATAAAGTCAGTTTATGTTTTCCTTCCTAATTTATTTATTTATTCATTTTTTATTTTTAAAACATTTTTTAGGGCATTTGTGGGTCATGTCCACCTCTTCAATACATTGTGCACATTAATCTAGTTTTGTTTCTAGGATTTCTAATTTTTAATCCTGTTCAAATATTCTGTGTGAGTTTAGTAATGAAGGAAAACCCTTTGTGCCTATAGGCTCTCCTGGATGGTGAAGAATCAATGTCAGCACAAAAACAGCAATTGAAGCTGGAGGTTGAAAAGCTGGCAGGTCAGCTGAAGGCTGCTGAGGAGGGTGAGTATCCATCACTGCCTGTGCACAGAACAGAAGTGATGATGTTACAAAGTAAAAAACTGATGTAATTTCAGTGTATTCATAAAAATCTGTAATTATGAGAAACTGCTATTGAACATTAGCAAAGCGCAGACCATGAGCAGCTATTTCCTGGATGAACACACAAGCTGTGGTATTGAAAAAGATCATTTTTAAACAGGCTTGAATAGGCTACAAGATAATTGATTGTGTGTGTGTGTGTGTGTGTGTGTGTAGTTGTGCGAAAGTCTAATGCAGAAGTGGAAGCAATGAGGAGGCAGGCCAAAGGTCTTGCACAGGAGTATGACAGACTGTTAAGAGAGCATCATCAACTTCAGGTAACACAAACACAACAACATCTACTGTATCTACTCTGTATCTACTGTATATTCCCTGCACTAATGCTGGAGTGACGTCTGTTTTAATTCTGAATTTACTCGACAGAATCTTCAGAGCACCGAGGACAAAAAGGATCAGTAACCACTGGAGAACACTAACAAGTGTTTGTTTTTCTTGTTATTTAGGTGGAAGTATGTGTTATATGTAGTACAACATAAACTGAGGAACATTTGTTAAAGATTCTAAAGTTCTATATCATATTGAACATTTTGAACATACAGTAGAGTTTGAGGGTTACTAAACGTGTCTTTGTATCTTTACGTATATTACTATAATAAAAGTTTAGTCTACAAATGAATGGAATAAATCTCAGGGCCTTGTGCTTATTGCTTATCTTAGCATGTAACACAATACAAATGCTAAGATTTTTTTTTTTTTACTATCTTTACGTAAAGATTTACTCAATATACCTGTCACTCAGTGATTTATTCCAGTTAGCACTTAATGACCAAAATATTGCCATATGGGGTGGCTGTGGCTCAGCTGGTAGAGTGGGTCGCCTGTGAATCATAAGGTTGTGGGTTCGAGCTCCGGCTCCTCCTGTCCACATGTTGAAGTGTCCTTGGGCAAGACATTGAACCCTAACTTGCTCCCAATGGTGGCTAGCACCTTGCATGGCAGCTCGGTAGCCATAGGTGTGTGAGTGTGTGTGTGAATGGATGAATGAGTTGCCTTGTGAAGCTCTTTGGGACTTAGCTAAGGTCATAAAAGTGCTATATAAATATACTCCATTTACCATATAGAAGAATAATCATAATATATATCATCAGCTTTATGGTAACAACGAATGCTTTCTCACTGCTTTGACAACCATCAGTGTCTGTCACATAAGTAGCTTAGTTATACTGAGATGTATTGAACCAGCTGTTTAATTTGCTCTACTGTGCAGGTCATTAATATTCTTAGCTGACATTTGTCTTTTAACACCAACTTCTGTGCAATAGATGTATCTACCTACAATTAGGCTGCTAAAAATCTGCCTAAAATCTGTGTTGATCTGAGTGATAACATGACAAAAGCATGAGCATAAAAAATAAACAAAATCCCAGATTGTGTGTTTTCGTTGTCATCCTGAAATCTGTCATGGAGCTGAAAACTTAACAGCACATTAACACAAGAGAGATTACATGTTGATAACATATTGTAATGAGCTTCATAATGAGGCACACTGGTGGCTATATGCAGTATACAGTGCACTGTACCATCAGGTGGTTGTTTTGTAACAAACCTCATTACTAAAGCCAGTACATAAAAAAATCACTGTGTCTATTTATTGGAATATTTCTATTAGAGGGGTGTGATATGATGACATCACTGTATTAATGCTCTGTGTTACATCTGGACAGGCAGTGATGGTTTTCCTTCATAAATTATATGTCACAGAAACACTAAACCATCTTAATAAGGCACCATAATATATGTTAAATACAAAATTTTATTTTATCAATTTTAATCATAAAAACAAAGCAGCACAGTTACATTCTCTTTTCTACAAAAGGGCCATTCATGAAAAACACAAACACATACACATTCAAGAAAAAGCCTACGTTGTTTATAAAATGAGTTTCTTTCCAATATTGTACAACTACGCAAATCCTGTACAAATGTGTACTCCTTGTGCTATGAAAAATGTCCGCAGTGTGTGATCTTCAGTGCATGTGAGGTGCTGTGCTGAAGCTTACAAGCGAGTCTCTCTGTCAGGGTTACAGTCCAAGGCCAGTATCAACTGCTCACAGTGCATGGAGCCGTCCTCCTTCTTCAGAGACTCCAACTCAGCATTTCCATTGGTCAGAGCGTTTTTCTCCTCCCTCTTAATGTGTCTTTTGAGGAGAGCAAATCCCAAAATACAAAGGAAGAAAGAGACTGTCCTCAAGCCCAGGGTCAGGCCTAGGTAGACTATCCTGTAACAAAGGAAACAGAGTACAAACTGCTGATTTGTAGACTTTGAATCATGTCTGAGTCCAGCTATGATCAACAAAACAAATGTTTCCATAAATGTTTAGAAAACACTTTTTGCTCATCTCCAAATTCCTCACCTGTTGCTCTGTTACAACTAAGAGGACTCCCATAATTTTAGTTTTTTTGCACGTAACATAGAGTTTACTGTAGACAAAATTATTTGGTTTGAAATTATAATGTCTCTTATAAATTCAAACCAGATATTGTTTTGGAATTAAAATTTTTCATATTTTATCGACCAGATGTGCAGAGAGTTTGTCAAAGTACAATCATTCTAAAATGTCCAAACTATAGACTTTCTATATTCAGGGTGACACAAAAAACAGGAATCTTTTAACAATCCAATAAAACCAAGGGTGATGGAAGAAAAATTAATTGAAACCTTAAAAGATGCCATTTAAAAAACAATGATGGATTTTTAATTTTTGTCTCTCAGTGGTGCCACTTGCACGTTTGCCAATACGCACTTCAAAAATTCCCATTTTTTTGGGTCACCCTGTATATATGACCTGAAAACATATTCATTTTCAACATTTGTAGCTACTGAAGGACTGCTGCCAAACACCTACAGCTATTATTGTCTTTGTCATGGCACCACTGTAAAAATCCTACAACAGCAACTCAGCCTTCATTTTTCATCAGACAATTTTATTAACAAGCACCTCACAGAGTCACTCACTGAAGGGCTTGAAGGGTAGATAATCTTCACAGAAACTGCATGCAGAGTTTTAAAATGAAAATCCTTTTCAGATTACCTGTAAGCTGAGGTGTTATACAGTCTGCAAGCACCTCTTCCTCCACACGTCTTGTATCCCCATTTGAGGCAAGTTGTATCAATTATAGCTCCGAAGTATATTGGAGCAGGTATTCCAGCTGTGGTAAAGTATAGAATATAAATTATTACTCTTTATAAGGAGCTAATTCAGGGTATCTTGGACATGATGTACTCATAATTAAAAAAAACAAAACAACAGGTTTTGTGATAGTTACAGCGATGATAGTTAATGGTGTGAATACCAAACTGCGTTCCCTACATACTGTATGCTGAATGTCAGCCTTTAGGAGATATCTGTGCCTGACTTTCTGTAATGTGCAGAATACTAAAAATGGTTCTCACCGAGGGTACGAGTGGCCAGCGTGTGGATACCAAGAGCCAGGGATTTTAGCTCAGGCTTAATGCACCTATAGAAACAAGACTGGGGCATTAAACAACTCTCAACTTTTCAACCTGGCAACGCTTTAAGAATGACAATGATTTACGCTTTTTCTAAAGGAGGAGGAACAAGCATTACACTGATAAGTTGCTTTAAGGTGTAGAAGAATAAAAAATGTCATGTTAACACCTAAGTTTTATTCATTTATGGAATATCTGTACTGGTGGGTCCACTGGGGGTTTGTTGACGGACCTAACAAGCAGCATGAAGCCGGGTGTTCCTCCAAGAGAGATGATGAAGGAACTGAGGACAGACAGAGCCAGGAAGTACGGGAACACTTTATCACAGCTGTCCCGGTGTGTACACTGGCCCAGAGTGGCCGTCAGGTTGCCAGGTTGGGGATGAGCCACAGCTACACACCTGCAATTTTCAAATACCTGTGAGAAAAGGAAACAAACGGTTAATTAATGGTCGATGAGAAGCAGTACAGCAGGTAACACTTGTCCTGTACATAAATATTCATGCAAAACAAACAAAATGTCACATGTTTCTCTGAGGCAGTAAAAACTGTTGCATGATATGAATGAGACACAGGACGCTGTGTTATATGGAAGTGCCGTGAAGGCGATGGCGTGGGTCTGACCGTGTTCCTGCCAGCGCCGGTGGACGACGTGCATCCAGCCAAGCACGGAGACACATATGTGATCCCGTTCTCTCCACACACAGGATCCCACTCTCTCCTGGAGCACAAGCATCCCGAGTTACAGTCGGCGAAGAGGGACCGCTCCTGATAAGACAAGCCTTCTGCTCTGCGTGTGACAACATGAAGAAAAAAATACATTATTAATGGCTCATATGAAACATTTATCAAAAAAGCAACCAGCCACTCCTGTGCGTGGAATATAATAACAGACCCAATATAAAGAGAAATGTGTTAGGCGTTATTATCAATTGCAGGATCTCATATTACCCAAACCTAGTAGTTTAACTGATCTACGGGAAATGTACACAGGTATTAAATACCCAGTATATGAAACTGTGATGCCTGCCACCTTGGAGTTCTCACAGCCCATGGCAAAAAAAAGGAGTGACAGGAAATAGCCCAGCAGGGAGGTCCCAAAGGCCATTTTAGCAGCTCCCATGACACCCAGCTTGTACTTCTTCATCACAACCCCTCCAGAGAACATGCCGAGGGCCACAGCTGGGATGTTGATCACGCCTACCAAAAAAACACAGAATGCAGCTCATTCTTAAAAGGGCAGAAAATCAGAAAACAACTTACACATCAAAGTCTGAACACTCACTCATATCAAAGTAGCCTCATTCATATTTTATTTAAAGTGAACTGAAGCTGTGTCGTGAAAGACAAAATGACTATGGTTAAGAGCATATGGATTTTTTTTTTTCATTCAACACTCTTCATCCAGTTACTGAGGTAAAAGAAGCTGCTCTGTTATTACAGTGTCTCCTGTCGCAGCAGGTTGACCTTTAATTGGTCTCATTAATCTGTCTTTGCTTTTAAATCCAGGCCCCGTTTCAAAATGCCCATGGACTGTGGTGAAACTGGCTGTCATCTTAAAGCTGCAACATTTACTTAAGAGGGAATTGGGAGCTGGAGTATTAAAAATTCATCAAAAGCTGGCTCATGAAACACTTATGATGACCATCCAGCTCACATCACTTTGCATCCTTTAATACTTTCCTTTCAGCAAAGCAACACAGGTTCTAAACAAGCCTTTAACTCGACAAACATCTCAGTTACAAAGATAAAATGAACAAAATAAAACAAATGGGATATTAATAACATTATAAATTATGAACAGAGTCTGCTTACCCATGAGGAAATTGGCTTTTGATGCAGACTGGCCGTAGTGTTGCTCGATGTATTTGGGTTTGTAGGTGACCATACCGATGAGAGAGTTGAACTGAATGATGGTCACACAAAGGTAGATGATGTACACAGGGTTTCCAAGGAGGCTCTTCAATGTCGGCACAAACTCTGTGTGAGGAAGTGTAAATGAATGAAAATCACATCTTTAAATACATTTGAGCTTTTCATTTTTTGTTATCTTTATTATTACGGAGACAGGAAGTGTGGGAGAGACATGAACTCGACCCAGGGATGTTACATTGTTGTTGGATTGTTATAAATTTGTTACTGATCTAAACGTGTACTGTTTTCATTAGGTAGACGTCTTTGGTCAGATGATAATGATAAGTAGACTTAATGTGTTTCAAATTCCTCTCTAGTGATTTTTATCCAGTTTTACAGCTGTTACCGACAGAATTTGAGGATTTTCAGGTGGAAACTTAAAAAATAGCCTCGGGGGTTATAAATCTGAATATGAAATAAAGTAGTAAATCTGGTTTTAGCTGTGGCACAAAATGTGACGATACTGTGGAAAACAGATGATCTGCTGAATAGGCAAAATGAGACGAAAGTGAAAACAACATATGCATAAAGAATACACACCACTGAACACTGAAACACAACGGGCTGCAGTGTTGTTTTCGTCAACGATGATGAGGATGAAATTATTTCATTGACGCCCGGTTTTTCATGACGATAATGAGACAGTGACGAGTTAAACACGCCTCTTGGTTGACTGAAACATGACAAGACCTGTGTGAGTTTTCGTTGGTGAGATGTGACTGGACGAAAATGTTAGTGGGTCTGTCAGACGTTCAAAATGCAGGATGTCAAGAATGCTGCTGCATCCTGTCCTTGTTTGGCCACGCCCACCACCTGACATGCAACACACACTCTGCACAACACACCTGCGGTCCGCTACAGAGCTCCACATGCTTGTGTTTATTTATTTATGCAAATTTACCCAAATGCAAGCAGCTTCCTGCGAGAGTCGATATTCTTGCTTGTGACAATTCGTTACTTTCGGTGTAATGGCGTGACATCATATCAGCCCGTCAAACCTCTGCCCTTCATCACCAGTCACACACACACCACACAACTGAGTTTATTCATTCATTCATGGACCGTGGCAGTGTCAACAAAGGGGCTTTTTCCATCAATAGGAAAGTCTTGGCTAGAGCCATCAGTCTGGTAATGAATGTGGTTTTATTGCAACACCTTGACTCCAATTTCTAGCACTTATTGACCTAAATTAAGTCTTTTTTTTCTTTTCTTTTTTTACTGAAACCGACTAAACCTTTTTGAGCTATGGTCGACTAAAACTGGACTAAAACTATCACATATAGAAATGACTAAAATGTGACTAAAACTAATGAGCATTTTCGTCCAAAAGACTGAGAGTAAGACTAAAACTAAGAAGGCTGCAAAAAACAACACTGACTTGCTGTGAGTTTAATGTGAACCATACCGTTGGCCATCAGATGCAAATTAGCTGGCTCCTCCTGTCTGAACTTGTGCTCCATGGTCGGGGAATCTTTAATAAACCTGGTTTGCTCTGGAGTGCAGCTGCTGTCATGTTTATCCACAGGCATGGGAAGTGATTTAGGCAAGAACCAGAACGGGACGGCGGTCATGAGGGTGATGGCTCCAGCGATGAGGTAGCCCAGCCACCATGCCCCCACCCAGCGGGCATCACCTGGATTAATGGTGACAGTCTCTGTGAAAAGAAAGGAAACAACATTGGTATCGTGTTTGGAATCATTTTGTTTCATTTCCCTATAGACAGATGTTTCTGATTAGCAGTCATAAATTTATGTATCTTTTGGGTACAATGCTTAAACTTAAACCTCATGGTGTGGTGAATGTTCAAAGACTGACTTGTATTCTTTAACAGAAAGGTTTCCAGCAGCTTCAAAGAGTTTGTTTCTTAGTCAGATTACACTGTATCACAGGATTTACTCTGTCCTAATTAATTTCTTCCTGGCACGTGTGCTGTGGCTGGTGCAGCTTTCACACATCATGTGCAAAAAACCACATTTCTAAATCCAACTGTCCCCACAGGAGTGACTCTACTTCTGTAGCAAATAAAAAATGGAAAGCTACAATTTATCAAGCACTATATTATTATTACTATTTTTCAATCAATCAGATGACAGTTTCCTCACCCATATCCACGTAGCCAACGTCAACGTAGATCTTTGCACACAGCGAGCCCAGCAGGTACCCAAAGACAGGACCGATAATTGCAATGGTTTGGACACAACCTGTGATACACCACACACAAGAAGAAATTAAATATCTACTGATACTTAGTGTAGTATGTGTGGGCTTGATTCCATAGCAATTTATCTGTTGTCATTTTATGCAGCGACACATTGTTTTATATGATACAGATTTTCATGGTATATATATTTTTAAAGCTTGTATTGTTTTGAAATGTAGCCAGGGTGGATCTGCTCCCAGTAAACTATTCACTGCCAATGTACATGTGTATATATAACCAAACATACCCAAACTATTAAACTAACTCATACAGCGTGCTTTGCATTCTTAGTAGTTTCATTGTTATTTTGTTGTAATCTATATTCTCAAATAAAAAGACTGGTATTGTATAGGTTGGGTGAGAACACCAATTTCAATTGACTGTTACTCTGCTTGAAGATTTGTAAAACTGGAACTTGTATCAGGAAATAATTGACTCTTGTGTGAAATAGCACCCATTTTGTTGTTGTTTCACACCTCTTGTGTGAAATAGCAAAAGTATCTTCTTCAAAACATTCGCCCTTTAACACAGATAAAGATTTTTTTGTGGACAGAATCCCATCTTCTGTAATAATTTGTTCCTTTAGTAATACCTAATCTCTCCAATAAAGCACAATGAAAAGTGTTTAGCAGGTTTTCCCATGATGTTGGTAACAGACAAAAGCTGAGTAAACTGAAGAAAGACTGTGAAAAAAAAATCCACTTGCTACATTAATTCATTGAAATTGAAAAATTAAGTGACCCTAGTGGTATTACCTACACACACACTATTAACAGAGTAAGGTGCATTACCAATGTAGAGAGCAGCACTCTCAGACTGTGCATAGTCGTCAATGTAGGAGATTCCCAGAGGCTGTACTGGAGTCTCTCCAATCCCACGCAGGATATTTCCCAGCAGCACGTAGATCCACATTGAAACACTGGACTCCCGCTCACAGCCTGGAGTTTAAAATCAAACAGTAAAAATTAGATCATATTTTATCACTCAAACAAACAAAAACTGACTAATATAGTTTCACACTCAGTGTCTTTAAATCTTTCTATGCTTTATAAGGGCTTGGGTTTTTATAACCATAGTGAGCAAACTTGTTTCTATACTGCAATGTCCAGCAATGTTATTTAAAGTTAATGCAGCAACAGTGCATGGATTAATGTCATTGTAAATGATTGACAGTTGAACAATGTTGTCCCCATGATGGAACAAAGCATACGTGAATATGATCGTGACATATTCACAAAGACATAGATACTGACTTAAGCAACATGTTTCCTTGGCGAAGAACAAGGACTCTACTGGTAATCTTACCTCTAGAGGGCAGTATAGAGGGTCTGTCACCTGGCCTGGCAGACTCAGGTGAGCTTGCTGGACATGGAGAGAGGATATTGGTTGAATTCACTGAAGATCTAATTGATGTTTCGATCTTATAGCTGCGTATAAAATACCAATGTGACTGTTAAACAAGGGAAGGGAGAAAGCATCAGGTATTGTTAGAAATTCACAGTATGGAGCAGAAATACTTTTGAGACTACAGTTTACAAGGTGCAAGAAAAAAAAAATACTGCATCCAAATGCAGATGGGATTATTATGTGGATGGGATTTGGTAATGGCAATGCATGCATGTACCTACCGGCCAATGATGAAGTGAGGCATGGCGATCAAGAAGGTCCCAAAAGACATCAAGATGCATCCGATTGCTATGATCTTGGGTCGGTGGAGCTTTGCACCAAAATAACTCACAAAGGCAATCACCAGCAAATTCCCTACAGGGTTGAGATGATCAGAAAAGAAGATAAAAGGGAGTCGAATGCATTTAACGTTAAATCTACGGCACAGGAAATCTGTTTACTGTGCTGTAAAGATGCATTCAACACAGATTTATTTTGTGAATATAAATTCCCTTCCCTTAGTCATGTAAATGACCTGTGCTATCACAGTTAAACACTGATTCTGGTATTTGTTTATGTGTCTGTATATCACTGTTTACTGGAGTCCAATCGATGTCCTATCTTAAGCAGAGCCAGTATCATTACACACACTCACACACACACACACTATACAGACAATATTACCTATTATTCCTGCACAATTTACTACAAAATCTCTCTATTCAAAGCTCAAAGGAGATGCTACAGTATCAAACCTGCTGACACCCTAAAGACATTTACATGGCCTGCCTGCATCTCTATCTAAACGCATCAAAACATGTGTGTGAATAGACAGGAGGTATAGAGAAACTGGGACAAAAGAGGTTTGAGAAACTCACCTATTTCAAAGCTCCCGTCTATGATGCCGATCAGATAGCTGGGGATGTCAAATCGCCTTTCTAGTTGAGTAATTGTGCTCTTCATGTAGCTGCCAGATAAAGCCTTGGCAAAGTAGGCAAAGGACAGGGCTGCAAGAAACATCTACAGACACAAAAAGAAAATGACAGAACAGGATGTCAAACTAAATATCCACAAGTGCTTCTCCTCTCCATTTCAACTTCACAAGAATATATGAACCTGTGTGATTTGTTTCATCATTATGAATATTACCGTATTTTCCGGACTATTGAGCGCACCTGTCTATAAGCCGCTATTGAATTTATTCGAACAGTTTCATGTGGTCCACTCTGACCGGGTCTGATGTGACGAGGCTAAATGTATCGGCGGCACAGAGCTTGCTAGCTTGTAAAAAGGTAACGAGCTTCGTGCCGCCGACACATGAGAAACACCGGGTGTTTAAGCTGCAGGGTTCAAAGCGTCGGAAAAAAGTAGCAGCTTATAGTCCGGAAAATACAGTAGTTTTTGTTTTAGTGGTTGTGGTCCAAACATGAGCCACACCTCACTGATCTGAGCAGCAACATGGGAACAGAAACATGAACATTTTTCCAAAATAAAACAAAACAATGAGGAAAATGTTTACCTGCACAGTACCTGGTAAATGTATTTCTGTCAGTGAATATGTGTGTATACATGTCATGTATTTGTGCAGTCTTTGTAATAAGGGAAGCCAGCTGTGTGCTCTGGTGTGCATCGGGCTCACTCCTCCTTTTTGCTCAGCCACCTGTGGACGCTGACAGCCAGTAACAAAGAGCGGATTAGAGAAGTCGATCCCGCTGCACTGTGAGCTGACAGACCGACTGACACGCACCATAATTGGAGACAGGTGAGATGTAACCCAAGCCTTCTCTCACAGCGATGAAAATAGCCCAAGGCTGGAAAAATGCACGTGCCACCAACCAACACACAACATTTTCAGCTGAGATATACCATCATGTCCAAAATGTTTCAATTATAAATCATTGCTCCTTAACTTTATGCATTCATGTGCAATATGTTGTACATTGCATACATTTCAATGCTTTGTCAGGATCATTATCTCTCCAGAGGTTCAGAGGACTTCAAGGCACCGTTGCTTGTGGCAAACTTAATATATTCAAGTGCAAATACATGTTAAGGCATTGCACTCCCTCAAGGCCAAAAGGTGGAAACTCTTAAGGAGGGTCACGAATAATTCTGTGACATATGTGTCAGAATGATATACATACTCAACTAAATATTACAGAACACTATCAGAGAAAATATTTACTTTTGAAAAGCTGGAACCTGTGACAGTAGATATTATGATGTCATCTTGGTAACATTTTAATGTTATCGTTTCAGATCATTGTTGAAGCGTAAGCACGAATGAGGTAGTAGCCCGATCACACCACATGCCATATTAACTTTCTGACGGGAGAAGCCCAGAGAAACAGAGAAACCTGAGGAGGCCTGAACTCCATGACTACTGAACGTAAAAACCTGAGCCAGGCGTAGCAGCCCTGTAGAGAAGTGACGTGCACTGTGCACAAGTTTAAGTGCACTGAGCTGCACTTAAACTTTGAGTTATATGAACTCTAAGCACACTGACCTTATCCAATGTATAGAGACTTCTCCTTAACATTAGTTTGGACAGTTGTTGTTTATGGGTATCAAAATTATGAGGTACTAAAATAAAGTAAAATTCTCTTCATTGTGAACATTGTACATATTACACACACATACACAAATTGACAAATTTAATCATTGATCATGTTCATTCTTGGTCCTCTCAGTCGTAACTTCTGCAGTTATGGTCTCAATTAACATGGTTTTGCAGAGTGAGACTTGAGACCAAAGATCTAAGTCAGAGTGGAAATCAACTTTTCAACACCTTCTGTCATTCATGGCCAATAAATTACAAAATTGTGACGCGCTAAGAGGATCAGTGGAGCCATGGCGACTACATGTGTGGTCTCCAGCTAATTACTACATCTCTCAATATAAGCACAGGCACCACTCTACTATCAAGTGCATGATTACTACACGCACAGCGGACTATAATCTGATATAATGCTAGTGCTGGAATGCTGAAGCACAATGGGTCTCATATGACTGCATTAATGACTTCCATCCAGTAACTTTATACCAGCACATGATATTTTTTTTAATTAATTATTTAAAGGAACTCCCAGAACCTCTTTTTATAAAACGTGGTATGATTAGATGTCTTTTCTTAAAAGCCTAGCAGAGAATTTCTCTCTCACACACATATGATTGTTCCATTGGGATTAACTCTGATACGACTATCCATTTATTGCATTTATCCGTTTATGCTAGGATTAATTAAATTACTCTCTACCATGGACCGCGGAGCACCTCTAGATTCGGTGGGCCTACTCCCACTGTGAGTCCATAAATGCATTTTGCATGCACACAAACACTAGGGAATGTTAAACTCACCACTGCTTCTTGATTGCTGCCAAAGATCAGCCTCCTTTGGTCATTAAACTGAGTGAAGTCTCAGGTAATCTCCATATCTCTCCATTTTGTAAAATATTATTTAACCCTCTAACAGTGTATTGCTGATGATACAGAGTGACTAGCATAAACCAATTTACCATAATTCCTCAGCCATTTGCTCTAGCGACGTAACTGTAGCTGATTCTGAAAGCTGACAAGTGGAGCATTTCGTTTATAGTACATACATTACGGCAGTAATGCATGGAAATGGAGTCATTCCGTGACTTGCAGCGTTCCGTACATATTACCTACGTTACGGTAGTGTACAGAAGCTGCACTTGTCAGCTTTCAGAATCAGCTGGAATCAAGTTGTTGAGGAATTACAGTGATTAGATTGACACATGTTACTCTCTGTCAGCAGCTAAATGTTCTGGGTAAAAGGGTTAATGCTTTCTGATATGTTTGAGGGGGGGACACAACACACTAGGCCCACATGATTTATTTACCTGGTGTTTTATCCCAGGTTAATCTTTTACTTACCTTATTTTTTACTTTTTCTGTCCATTTTTGGTCGGGCCCGGGCACTACCGGCCCTACTACTGCAGACTGATTTTTTGTTGGTGATATGATTGACACTAAATTTCTTCTTATTGCAGGGCAACCAATTTTATCTAAGGTACGTATGGACACAGATATCCTGCTCTGACAGGAAGTCATGTCTTCCATAACTGACTGGGTGATTCAGTTAAAATTCACTTCACCAAGGTCAATATTTGTAACAAATAGTATACAACGGTATACAGATAAAACAGAGAAGAGGTTAAGGAAATGAGTATTAGATGCACTGCTCAGTGTGCAGAATGTGCTGTTGGCAGTACTAGCAACACATAACATATGGCACCACCTGTGGCATCTTACACTGCCCCAGAACCAGCTCTTCTTTCCACAAACCACAAAATTCAAGTCAGAATTTCTCAGACTGAATAAAATGCTAAACAGATGCATGTTCATTTTGCCCAGAAGTATGTTTCTTATGCGTTGCTGGCAGTCGTTCATAGACTTACGTGTTCCGATCTCATATAAAACTGTTTCCTTATGATATTGCATAAATTTATTTCCTCCATGGCAGTGAAACTTGTTACATGAACCTTCAGAAACTTTTAAAAGTTAAACTTTCTTAAACGAGCTGAAACACATGCTGGCACCAACATTAAGGCTACAAACAACCCACAATGCAACACTCTCTGTAGGCAAACACACATTACACTGGTGCTCTTGATAATAACAAAAGTGATATCTGATGAACCCCCACTTCAAACCTAATTTGCATTTCTTTCTTATATGTGGGACAAACATTATATGAACATTATATAAGATAGCATACTGGGGACTCTTAGCAGCCTGTTCGCTTTTCTCACAGAAACGCCTGCCAGCGCAGCTTTATCTGGTTTAAAATGTGTGTTTGAAAATGCACAGTGACATACTTACAAGTAATGGTGTTTTTCACAGTTAATTTTAGGTTTTTTTCTTCACAATGTTTAGAATGAATTAAAGATGGAATAGCCTTGGTATTGGTGTACTGTAGAGTTTATGTCAAGAGAAATGCATTTACTCACAAGGCTTAACTAAATAAATAAATAAGATTTTGGTCAGTCCTAACATTATGTAACAAAACAGGGCCACAAAATCTAGCACTGGCCGTTGTGTCTGCAAAATCCAAATGGTTCAAGCACTGGAAACTGGAACAAGACAAAATAAGAAGACCTTATAACAAGAATTTAAAATAGTACATTTGTCTGTCTTAATCATGCATGAAGCTTTTGCATGTGAGCCAGGACACATGTATGTAGAACAATCCTAATCTGGAACAACATGTGGAAATCCATCAACATATGTATGGTGTGAGCAGGCAACAAAAGCCTTTCTCTCCATAAGTGAATACTGTATCCAAACAACCACACTGAGAGGTCCATTGAAGGATTACCACACAGGGGGGAAACACACATGGACAACAAGGTAGCAGCACTAGAATTCCTTATAACTGTTTCCTACAGTTGCACAAGTATTTCACTAAGCAGCTTTTTAATTATTGTTCAATGCACTTCTTAATCCAATAAAGAGGTACAAACGCTCCGTTCTGACCTCTTTTACTAAAGCGCAAACTTTGTCTAAGGAATTTTTCACAGCAGCTTAATACCTAGTCCAAAGGGCACTGAGAGCAACTGCACTCGACACCTTGCATGATAAACTACTAGGTGCACAAGTAACATGACACGCTCAGCTCAAACTTTCAGTGTGCTCAAACATCCACGGATTTGAATCAACATGTACAGAAAAGTCTGGGAAAAGTGTTTTTAATTGGCCTGAGAGAAGAAATCTCAGTGCAGCAGAGATGCCTTAGGCTATAGTCTATACATATACATGAAACATGCACATAAGTGTATTCACCACACCACACACACACACACACACACACACACACCTCTTTCCAGTCCATAGAAAGATATAGTACATGTATCCTAGATCTCTCTCTCCTTTCTGATTGTTCTGAATATACTTTTGACCTTTATCTGCCAGTGCTAGCAACACATATACGTATGTTAAGCTGTCTGAACATAATTACAGTGCTCTTGAAATGTCTTTATCCAATGCATCAAAACTATATAATTCACGGGCACATTTTTCAGTGAAGCCAATTACAATGTGTCAAAGTTGTGAATAACCCAGTACACAGCAAAGCAGGTTCAAGATGTGCATCTCAGTTCCCTTTTTTTAATGTCAAAAACTATCTCACATGATTCTACATGGTCCAATGAAAAGGCTTGTTAGGGTGGAGCTGTTTTCTTCAGCTACACAGTACCTTCAGATTGGGATGGCAGGAGGTCTTCTCTGGTGTGGAGGCAGTTTTGTTGTCCAGAGTCCAGCTGCCCGTGGCGGTGTTGTCCATTTTCTTCATGGTAGCCTCCCACTGTTTGTTGAGTTGATGATGACTTAATGTGGCTGTTCTCACTCACACCTGTTTGAAGGAGCTCAAATTTAGAGATTAGCTATGAGCCTGTTTTCCTAAACAACAATCTGTGTACTTGTATTTTACAAAGCAAATTAGCTATTGGCTATTTCTACAAGAAATAAAGTTATTCTTTGACTAAAAAAGGTTCAACAACATCCTTCAAAGAAATGCTGATGAAGTGAGCTGTACAAAAAAAGTCAATATCTATTTCATCTGCATGCTCACAAAGGACCCAGAACAGTTTGAAAAGGTGTGTAGACTGGCCTAAACTCTTAATGACATAATAACTGGAGGATAAATGGTGTACTCATCATGGAGTGACTGGAGTTGCACGTCAGTAAAATAAATGAATAAATGTTTGGAGCAAACCTTTGCTTATAAACACCATCATATGGACCGATAAGAAAATAACACTGAAAAATAAGCCATTAAATGACTTTCATCTAATGTTATTTATGTGAAAATCACTTTTTTGAACACTGCAGGGAGCTTGTGCAAGTTGGCCTGATACATTTGTTTTATGCAAGACCTAATTTCCCCGAATCTCCACAACTGAGTTTTAGAGTTAGCCGGGAAATACACCAGGGTGAAACAAACTAGAAATTATATCTTGAGATCATCAAAACTAAAATTTAGATGTGCGACTAAAGTCTGTTAGTCAGAGCTGAGCAATACTCAAGCTCCCTGTTAGTAAAGCTGTGTAATGTAAACCATTGGTGTGCTCATTCTGTGTCTATATTAATAAATCCACTTTCAATATCAGTGAACTCAAATGCATGGTTATTATTGTTTTATTATTTGCAATTGCAAGATTTGTTGAGATTAAAGTTATTTTAATCACAGTATTAAGTAGTCATCTTTCTTGAATGAAAAGTGAGTCATCATCAGTAACGTCACATTTTGCAGTCATAGTCTCTGAAATAAAATACAGGTATTAATTAATGCAAGGCTAATAGTTTCCTAAACATTGGTGCCATGATTGTAGACGACTATTTCATGATGCAAAGAATCTGCAGTGTTCTTTCTAAATGTTGAGAAGACATAATGAATCCTGACTACATTTACACCAAATTGAACATATAGGTCAGTTACTCCTACAACAGCAGCACACAATACACTCAGGAGTCTACTGGGAAATACAAACAAGCCTTGAGCAGGCTCAACAAGTCAGTGGGTAGTCACAAAGTGTTAGGGTTGTGAGGCACACGTTAAGGAATAAATAAATAAATAAATAATCATATGAACTGTAGTGAAAACATGAATGGAGTAAACAAGATGCATTGATTGAATTGTACAATCAGACAGAGGAAAATGTATTACAGTTACATAAAGTTGTTTAAAGATCAAAGATTAAGAAGACTTAGTCACTAACTATACATATACCTAAATCATTTATAAAGTACAAGAAATGCAGGAATAATTGGACATACAATAGTGGTCATGTGTCTACACACAAAAAAACAAATTGAAGGCGGCCAGGCATATCAGATCCTTCTTTAGCCTGACAGGACGCCTCTGATGTTTTCCCCTCAAATAAATGATCTTTCAGCTGTAGAAACACTCTCTTCAATAGTAATGATATTTTTTACAAATGAAGGTTCACTTGAATGATAGAGCTCAACAAAGACTGATGACAACATGCAGAAAAAAAACAAAGTAAAGGAAGAACTAATCTCCACAGTGATATAAAGATTTCAAACATGCTGTAAAACACAGTGACATGCATTAAATCCTCTTGAGTAAATCAAAAAGGCAATGACCAAGAAAAACAGAGTCGTTTCAATAATCCAAACTTCTTTTTAGAAAGATGTGATCAGAGAGAGCAGAGCTGTGAGAGTTTAAAATCCAGTGGCATGACAAGTCCTTATAGATCTCTCCTCAGTGCACCAACCCACAGTGTGGCTTTGAACTCTGCGACTGAAGACATAAAGGCTTTCATGCTCATCTAACATGAACAGACATTCAGTGGAACAGCATTTTGGCACAGCAAGACCGCAAACTTACTGACCTCCATATTGATCCCATACTTGCATATTGCATGAGCCAAGCTGCATTGTCTTTATAAGAGCCTATACACAGTCAGGATGCACATGCAGCAGAAGGAGGAGCTATCTATCTCACCTTGTAATAATAAGATGATGACCACCTAACAATCGTTAATAGTTGTATAAAACATGAAGACGGTGAGCGAAGTACAGCACAAAAAACAGTCAAAATATTTCATCGCTTACTTTTGAAACTTTTGTCTAAGTGTGGGTTTAATCCTGAGATTTATGGAAAAGGTTTGAGTGAAGTGTTTTACAGATTTCAAAGTCCTCCTGGGTCAGTTAGTTAAATAAAATGTACACTTTATTCTCTCTTCATATCACAATGTACTCCAGTGTGAAAAAACGTGGACTGTCCTTTAAAGTGCAAGCAGACAGGCCAGTGTTATTTAAGGACGACAGAAACACTTTGACACCCAGTGGACAATTCATTCAATAAAACAATGTTCAAAAACTTCAAAGATGGCTCTTGGTAACTGTAACCAAGTGATCGCTGATGAATCATTGTTGCTGATAGCACTCAGGTTCATTCATTAATTGCATATTTAGGAAGCCTCCACTGGAGTCTGCAAATCCCCTGATGTTTCCACAGACAGATGCGTGCACTGTCTGTCTGCTCCAGTTAAAGTGCATGATGCTGCACTTGTCTGGGATTTTTGTCACTTGAATTTCTTCCTTCATCCTAAATTATTTTCGCTTCTACTTCAATAAATACACAATAGACAAATGTCAACAATCTCCGCACTATGTTTTCCTGACTATGCACACTGATATAAAAAGAACATCCTGATACTTACCCAACTCGGAGCTTCAAACCTCTTCTTTCACGGCGACAATAACTTCTGATTTAGCACAGAAAACGGACTAGAAATAATACACTGTTGTTTCCTAGACAGCATTCAGCCGTAGTGAAATGACCCTCCTCTCGTGAAGTCACCTTCGCACACTGTGCACGCTCCACGGCAGCAGGGAACAGCGTGTTTCGCTGGAGACGACAGGGTGGATACTGAGCACATGATGCGCCAGACAGAGCTGCAGGAAACTAGTTGCCAAAGCATATGGAGCCGTCTCACTCAGCTCCAATGAGCCGCGAGCGCTGCAACGTTACCGCGAACATGTTCAGCGTGTTGGTAAACACTAAACTCAAAACCACCATGCCGATTTCCCCAGTGGATCAGTAATCGATCAGACCTGTGGCGTGTTGCAGCTGCAGCCCTGCTCCCCACATCACTTGGTTCCCCTGTGCCACGTACAGTGTGTCCTGTCTATAGGATGGCACCATTCCGTGCAGAATGAGGGCACTAAACTTGAGAGTATTTTTAGCACTGTCCTTATAGCTCCAATACACCGCATACATTTCTTACTCAGGGCATGATTGAAAAATGTGTTCCTCAAATATAGTAACACGTGCGCACATTTGTTAGGGGTTTTCCCAAGGGAGATATGAAGCAGGTAGATGAATGGACAGACAGAAACAAAGAAATTGAAATATGACTGATGGGTGTAGGTTTCTTCTGGATTGCTGTTGGCTAACAAAGTCAAAAACGAGGTGAAAAAGTTTTATAAAATGTTATGATTTAGATTATATGATTAATAAATTGTGTGACTGCTTTATTGTGAAAATGAAACTACTATTTTTATTTTATTTGGATTTTATCTACATGTTTTAACTGTACAATAGAGTCGACTGTGTTGAAATTAGGGTCAAAGAGTAAATCTTCACTGAGGCATAATCCTGCAGTACTAATACTTTATATTGAACACTGTTATCCTGTTGTGGTGAAACAGCAACTATATCTTGTTAAAATATTCACCCTATATAGGAACATTTCTGATGAATGAACAAACAAACACACAAATAAAACATCGAGAAGCAAAAAGTCAGTGAGAACTTACCTGACTTGGAGGAAGTAATCAGTGATCAATCTGACCTCCACTGACTCCAATCAAAGCAGCAAACTTAGAAACACTGCTTCACTATCTTCCAGTTTCCCAGCTTCAAATTGTTCTTAAAAATTATAATAAATAAAAATACTGGCACTATTTTAGTGTCGCTTAGCCACAGTTTCAAACAGGCAACCTTTTAATCTGCTTCTTTAACCTCTGGGTGAGCTTCCACTGATGTTTCATATATCATATTAAGCCCACCATAAGACAGCCGGCTGAAACTGTTAGTGAGGCCCAAATACTACACATACTGTATCTTAAAAACATGGAATCCAATCAATTTAAGTCCACCTTCATTTATTTTTTAACAGGACAGAAATATTTTCTGGGTGGAAAACAAGCTGAAATGTTTTATTGCCCTAAACCAAAGAGTTCAAAGTTTGACTGAACTAATATCATCTAACTGCAGTCTGCGTCATTAAAATTAGTCATAAAGGCAGAAAAGTCGGCTCGCAACGAATGACGATTCAATTAGGTTTCAAAATTGAATTTATTTCCTTGCCTGAAAACTAATTGGACAATTCACTGAACTTGTCATGACCCGAGAGAGAGGCTGATAAATGAAAGAGTCGATTACACAATGAAATGTCGATCAAACTTCAAACTGATGTTAACAATGGGTTGTTGTGTTTGCCTGAGAGTGTGTGTCTGTGTGTGTGTGTGCACTTTCAAGTAACCTCAAAGCAATTTTGATAAATGTAAGAAGGAAAAAAAGGCTAAAAATGCTCACACAAACAGGCAGATTCACATGTACCTTGTCTGCCCCCCTGATAAAAATGCTTTGTTAGATAAGGTCATAATTCCCCTGGCGAGCCTTGTGACACACTAGGTGGTTAGACCTAATTTCTCAAGTTTCTCTGTTGCCATGGGGACGACTGGTGTATAGACAGCAGACTGTCCACCCTCCCCTCCACAGCTTCACCAGTGGGTTAATGCAACCCATTAAAGTAAAGAAGTAGGTAAGGAGGTAAAATCCTCTGCAGCCAGGTGGGAATGACGCCTTTGTGTTTTGTGCGTGATGATTGGTTGACAGAAATATACGTCATTTGAACAAACATAATCCTGTTGTTGTCCATAGATTAGAATCTGCAGCACTGAATAGTAACTGCAGCCAACGAAGTGGGAACAGCAACAAAGCTGCAACCATGATTACATTGTGACTAAGAAATTCAATTCTGCACTAAAAACATGTTTTTATCCAGATCTGGGTAAATGTGGGACTATCTACATACCACAAAATGCAGAGTCATTTTCACCCTGCCGTCTGTGGCTTTTTACCTCATTTAATGGCTTTTTGTTTAATTTTTCCAGTATTTTGTTATTTCTACCCATTGTTTTATTATGTATGCCCAACATATTGTGTTTCCCCCCCAACATTTAATAATTTTTACCCAGTATTTTATGAATTTACCTCACGTTATGAGAATTTGACTTGACATTTTCCAATATTTTATTGTTTTTACCCAACATTTTATGGTTTCCATACAACGCGGGGTAAAAACAGCCCCTCTTAAATTAACCCAGTATGTAGCTAGTCCAATATTAACCCAGGACATTTTTAAGAGTGTAGTATATACTGTGATATTGTACTAAAAAAATTATAATTGGATAAAATAATGTCTCAGGAATGAATAGTTCTGACAATTGCAACTATTTAAATACCACATCAAAGCACTGAAACAAAAATCAAAGGTTCTATTAAATGCACATTTAATACCTTTAAAGAAGAGGAAAATAGTTTAAATGAGACGACAATCAATTTTTCAGGAGCTGCTGCTTTAATATACCACAGCCCAATCCCCTCTTGTGTCTTTTGGGTTTTTTTTTCAGTTGAAGTATTAAATTGCTGGTAATCAGTGTTAACTTGTTTGAGCTGTGTTGTGGTTGCATCTCAATCAATCAACCTTTAAGAAATGGATCTTTAAATAATTTCAAGAAGGAGACTTGCAACCAAAGCCTGACCGGAGTAGGGCAGCAAAATATCACTTTCACAGATTAGATGTTTACTCTGATTGTTTGGGTGTCAACAACCTGCAGTTAATGTTGCCACTAGCTAAGGATGTGGTCTTTGTGTGGTACTGCAGGTATTTGAGTTTTTCTATTTTTAAGTGAAAGAAAACTGAACAGAATCAGATGAATGAGAGTTTTCCTAATTTACAATGTAAGCTAGCCTCTGAAGACACACACCACTTCTATGAAAGAGCATAATATTGTGTGTAGGTTGAAGGAGTCTTGATGAAGCACATCTCTGGACCATGATGTACTGTTAATGAAAGGTGAAAAATAAACACAAGACCAACACAAGGATACCACAGAAATTGTAATTTTGTAATTCAATGTATTCACATTACAACATCCACATGGTTCAGTTTGTGACAACGTCTAATGATCCTCAAATATATTCACTGTATGATACATAATACCAATATAGGCACTTCCAGTAAGTCTGGCAATATTGAAGCTACAGTATAGTGTCTAAATTACAAAATGGTAAAAATAAATAATGTTTATCTAAAAGAGTTTTTGTAGTTTTAAAATTTCTTTACTGTACAGCATATATGTATATTGTACAAAATGGAGCATCAACCTGCAAGGAAATTAATTATTTTACTTTCACAAATACTGTGTATTTGGACATATTCTTCCTTAGTACATGTGGTAAGTGCAAGGTACTAGTGAGAAGAAAGCAATTAATTATTTAATCATGTGTCAACTATATAAAAATACTCATCTCATCTTGTTTACATAATTGTAAAGCTTGTTTGGTTCCCATGGTTACAATTATTCTACATGTGTGAATATGCACGACAATCAAATAATAGAAATGAAGACATAAAAAAATACACTATCAAAACTGATATGCAAGTATTGACTGGAGACAGGTGTGACTGGGGAAAAAATTGCCTTCATTGTCCACTAAAACAAACTGTGATCACCAAAAAATGAACATAGTGGACAGAATCCAATTAGATTTAAAAATGAGAGACGCTGTGCGGAGAATCTACAAGCTTTTGTCGCTGAAGCACAGCAGTGCGCAGATCAAAGAGGAAGCATAAGGAGAAATATGCTATAGGAGCTTCTATGAATAATGATTTTGGATTGAAGAGCTACTTACTGCATCACTTCAGTATCTCTACCTGTGAGGAAAAAGTAGCATCTCCTTCTTCCAAGCAGTACAAGATAACTGAATACAGGACAGTCTCACATTAGAGGGGCCATTGGAAGAATTCATATATAGAAACACCTTGCTCTCACACACACACTGTATACTGTACTGTTTATATACATTCACAAAGCAGGGGTTTGGGAGTGTTTGAGGTGATGCAGTTATTTGATTGTATAACCTGGAAGCTTTAAATGGAAACTATAAGTGGAAGTTATATAATCCCAATGAGAGATAAAAGGAAACCATGTGTTTGTAACTGTGGGCTACTTCAGTTCACTGTGTTGTACTGAAGATCTTTCCTATACAACACTGGAGATATCTCATCAGGTGTTTCTAAAGCTAGATAAAATGTGTCCATTGTGTGTGTAATCATGTAATAGCTCATTAGGCATAGAAACAACATGCGTGTTGTGAATAGGACACAGTGGGCAAAGCAACACATGAGTGTTTGAGGCCAAAAAAAAAACAAAAAACCCTGAAGCTTTTCTGATTCAGTGATTTCTGGTTTGATACAGGGCTTGGGATGAAATGCTTTACTAATCAGTAGGTCAACCAATTATCTCCAGCACACACTGTAGCAGAGTCAGGGCAGCAGTAAACAAGTCATTGCGGATGCAGGAACATTGTGTGGCGACAAAGTATGTTAATACAGAGTCTGCAAGGATGCACGAACATGATGTCCTACACCTGTAATGTTGTTCTAATCAAGCTCTATCGCAGCCTCTATGTACTGCTTGGCATGTGCGGTGTTCCCCTTTCTGAAGATCAGTTTTAAGAAGTTAGATTACAAAAGAGAGTAGTTGTACAGTACAAGATACCAGCGCATTGGAGACTCAGTTGCACATGTAGGTCATGAGAACTTGACAGTATTAGCAGGAGATATTTCATTACATATGGCCTCATTGCACTAGTAGTGGAAAATTGACCCACATGGACTATTAATTCAACTGAGGAGATACTTGTAGAGTCTTGGCTTTATAATCACTTTAAAGGAGATATATGATACTGGTTTTCAGGGAAGTTTAAATAAGTCTTCGACGCCACTAGAACATGTCTGTGAAATTTCTGGGTGAAACTCTGCTTTGATCCTGTATTTTAGTCTCCCTCAAAAACACACTTCATCAGCTGGAGTCAAAACAGGCTGTTTTCAGTGTCTGTCGCTTCACGGAGCCTCCCCTCCATTGCTGACGTAATGACACCGCCGCTGTAACCAGGAAACCAGCGCAACTCAAACCAAGTTTTGACTGCACTCATGTCGCAGCTAAACTGCTCTTGTAACGGAGAAATCCCAGAAGGCAGATCCTACACTTCTGAGGCTGTGGGAGACCACGTGGGACACTGTGGAGGGATTGGCTAATGCAGCATCTGTCAGACCCTGTCTGATATATTGTTACGTCACAATATATCAGAATCCAGAATAGCTGGTTTTACCCCAGGTATTTCTCTTCAAGCAGCTCACACAACAATGAGATGGTTTTAAAATCTCACAGTCAGTGGGCTTGGAGGTAAGTCACATACCAAACAGTCTATATAAAAGACTTTAAAAAGTGGATTTTCCATAATATGTCCCCTTTAATGTAAATGTTGATAATCAAAAGAAAGTGAGATTTCATCAGAAACATGTTCATCTTACTGAAGTGACTGTGCTGCTGGACATGAACTATGTTACTCTTATGGTTTTTTCTCTCAGCTGGACGTTAGGTCTCTCATGTGGAGCATTTGTTTACATTTAGTTTAATATCATAGATCAGGTGAAGAACTACTGAAATGTTATGTTCATGTAAATGTAATTTACTTATCATATAAACAAATCTTGTCTTCTCTTTGCTAATAGCTGGGTATCACAGAGCTTGTAATGCTTCTGCTAACTTGTTAATTTTCTACCATTAGAAAGAGAAACACAGAATTTTAGGGTCAAATTGCAGCAAAGTTCACATGGACCTAGTTTTGTCTGGATGACAGAAAACTGTATGACATGACAAATTTGATATTTCAGAGAAAAAAGTTGATGAAATAGTTGATGAGCTTGCACAAACTACAGCCATTGTAATTACTGAAAAAGTATATAATAAGCTTGTTTACCTCAGTGTAATCCATTGTGTACAGGTTTAACTAAAGAAGCAACATTATTTTCTAGGGACATCAAACAGTGACAGTTGTCAATGTTACAGATGTTTTTGGCTCCGCCCACCCTGTGCCACCACTGCTGTAAGAGCTTCTTTTGAGCTGTGAACAGGTCACCTGACATGAGCTGATGTGAACATCTGCCTCCTCTATTTCACCTTAGCTGGATTTAAAACGGCATTTTTTTAAAATTATAAATTCCCATAAATTCCCAACAATAAATTCCCCATGATCATTTGCTAATGTATTACCTCCATAACAGACGTGATCTACATCAAACTGATGTCCTCTGAAGTCCTGCCTGCTCTTAACTTTAACAGATTGAATGTCTCCCTGAGGAGAGGAGTCAGATTCTGTGCAAACATCATAAAAAAAAGTGGAGAGTTGTGACATAACTGAAGCTTTTTATGAACTTATGCTAAACTGGCTCACTATCTCTGAGTGTTTCCACTTGCTGTCCTCACAGGTGATACATAAGTTTACTTTAAATTTCAACAGTTGAGGTTTTCCTGAGGGTTACTGGTCGGCATCACTTGCAGGTTTTTACATAACGAGGATCAGCAATTATTGAGTATAATAAAGCAAATACAGAGTCTCAGAGTCATAAATTAACAAGAAAGACAAAGGATATGGTTTTGGTTAGTTTACCTATGGATGTTTGGAATTAATTTTGTAAGATTATACTTTACATTTAGGGTATGCGTGATTACCAGGTGTGTTGTTGTTTCCCTTTACATTAGTGTTGGTGTATAATCTTGTTTTCTCTTCATAGTCCTGTTCAACAATCCACTGTTGCTTGTCAGCGCAGATCTCTCGAATACAACGTCTGGGTGACAGTGACAGCATATTTATCTTTATTTACAAATATTAGGTAATCTGCTGAATTTATATATATAACCTCTGCAGAGGAGTTTTGTGCATATGAGAGCATTAATTTAAACACACAGGCACACACAAACAGACACACAAAAAAAAGTGTGAGGAGCCTCAAGTCTTGAGTGTTAAACTAAAATGGCTCCACTTAATGGTATAAAGTATTTCATTTGGCAACAAATGTAAAACATAACACGCGTAAATATTTGATTTTGTATGCTAGAGCCCGTGGGCGAGTGATTAATTTTGGCAGAAGTTGAAAGGAAAAAAATGACCCCAATATTCCTCATTTGTTTGACTCCCTTTAAAATCCATGTATAGAAAAAAAAAAGCATATTGTGGCCCAGGTGAGGCCTCAAAAAAAAAAAAAAAATCTAAAATTGAAACACAAGTACAAGTAACTGTGGTGTTTATATATAACTGCATTCAGAAAGTATTTATGTATAAATTGGCAGCAAACATTTGCAGTCCTGTATTACCACACTTGGTTGAAGCTTGTGCAACCAGGCTTCCTCTTCTCTTGACAGTAGCAAAAGAGTCTGTATCCCAAAGTACACGAATAATCCCGTATTGCAATATGGAAAGCTCCTTTAAATGTTTGGTGAAACTGCGTTTTCAGATAAAATGTGTAAAGCACAAATTTTCCCACCCTGTTTTTTCTGTATAGGCACACATTTCCCAAACATCTACAGTGTTGTGTCTAAGTGATGTGCTGGCAAAAACAGGAGTCAGTTTCATAGGGTAAGAAAAAAAATAATACTTCTTCACTTCCTTGTCCTGACTGATGCCATGTGTCCCCTGGGCTGTTTCACTGTGGGTCCCCCTCCTCTAGTTCCTCAGGAGGTTTAGAGTCTTCCCTCACAGACGTGGGCCACTCTGGCTCCTCAACCTCCTCCTCTGGATCCTCTCCGTCCACCAGCTCCTCTCTGCTGCCCGACTCCTCCTCTTCCTCATGAATAGCCAGAATTGCTTCAGCTACATTGTTTAAATGGACGGACTCTGCTCCTTGACCCTGTTTCTGGGTCTCCTCTGCGATCACCTTCTTCCACATCTCGTGATTTTCCAGCAGGTGATGTGTGATCTGGCAGAAGACTTTCCTCCTCTTCTTGGGACTTGCTTTCTCTGCACAGAAAAACAAAAACATCATTTAATATATGAACTAACAAACACATGAGAGGAGCTGCAAACACCTGCAGCAGTGTCACTCACCACGTTTACACATTTAAAAGGTATTTTTCAGCTAGTTTTCTCACCAAACTAGAAATATTATATAATACTCTCTTCTATACTCTTGTTCTGTCTTAGATTTGAATGCTTACGTGATGCTTCTGAACTGGTGGACGTGTCTTCCTCCGCAGTGTCCTCCTCATCCTCGTCCTCCTCCTCCTCATTCTCCACAATCTCTGGTTCCTCGGTCTCTGGGCTGGGTTCCACCCATCGTCCAGGCATGAGGCAGGCCGAGTCGTAGGAGTTACACAGCGGCCCGACGATGTGTGTGATGAACGACTCCTGGAGTTTGGCCAGCTGTGGTGCTGCTCGATCCATGAAGGGGCTGATAGGGAGGCCCATACTGGACTCCTCATCACCCTACATAAAGCATGGGCTTGATTAATATTAAATCATCACCAACTGATTGTATCCCATGACATGATGTGATTCATATTTCATCACACATGAAGAAATAAATCTTTTAGGCCAGAGAGATGTGAAGCCTTTGTCTCAGTGTATGGATGGTTTTAAATCCCGACAGTGTCAGTTTGTAGTTTGGAGACTGCTGCAGGACAAAAGAAAACAGAAGCTTCAAGGGGTGCATGGACCAATAGTCCTTACGCCATTTTTAATTATTATCACTCTGGATCTCACATCCCAGGATGAGACATTAGTGTCACAGTCCTGATTGCTGAGAGACATGCACCAAGAAGGCGTTGCACAGTAATTTCCTTTGAAAAAAACTCCACCTTTGACCCTAATTATTACTCCCCATACTTACTCATCATTTGTTTATTATTGGATGCTTAATTCTCTGTGTATGATCAAACTCCAACAGACAACAGTATAGTTGCCATGCACCGACTCAATAGGTTAAGCTCAATAATCACTGAAAATACCTTTTCACTATTTATCCCATAATTACAGAACATTTTCCAACAGACTCTTAAAATAAACGTATGTGCATCTAATGAAACCGAGCTGAGTGAAAACTGTCCAGGAAAGTAATTTATGCAAAGGCCCAGAGAAAAACACAGCATGTGTGCTGTCTACATCTGTATAGATGACAATGAACAACACCTATACTACGGCTTCCTGGTTGCCTTGGTAACTAGCCCCAAGTGTCACCTCTATAAAGAAGAGCATCTCAGTTCCTGCAGATCAGCAACAAATGAATGTAAAGCGCAATGAGATTCATCGAAAAATTGGATTTGTAATTTGATGTAATGTGTTGTCAGTTGAGTGGAGGACAAGGGGAGCAGGAGCTCTGACATCTTCCATCATCCAGATGGGGAACATGAAAACGCCAGCTAGGTGTATTCTAAATGGGACACCCAAATAAATACAAGTTCACAGCTGGGAGAAGACATAAAGTTTTATGTAAACTATCAGTGCCTGTGAGCCTGGACATTTATCCAGTATAAAAATATTGAGGGAAGATCCTGCTTCACACAACATAATCACTCAGGAAACCATGTTGTGAACAAACCTTGTCCTTAACAGCAACTCCAGGTCGAAGTTGGAGCGTGTATATATATTTATACAATATTGTGTGCAGGGTTTCTACACATTTGACATGTCAAAATTCAAAACTTTTTCCAGACCCTAATTTCCAGACTTCTGGATTAAAAAAAATCAAATAATTTGTGACATTTGAGTAAATAAATGTGTATCACATAACTAAATTGTGGAATTAATTGTTTGTTTTCTTAATTCTTATAACATGAATATCTTTCCATACACTAGTTTCCATTTTCCAAACTTTTCCAGACCTGGACACTTGTAAAATCAAATTCCATACTTTTCCATACTTGCGTAGGAACCCTGTGTGTAAGCATGTGACTGAACACATATGTATTTTGTTTCTTGTAACTGTTTTCAAACGGTGCTGGACTTTCAAGGCTGTCCAGTGTAATCAGAGGATCCACCTGAATGACCCTGCCTGTGTCACCACATCCAGCAGCACTAAAACTTTTGTCATTGAAGAGTGTTTATCCTGCAGAGCTCCTGCACTTCCCCCCATAGACCTCAGAGAGGCTCGTAACAAGCTGGCTGTGGCGCCTAGTTGGAGTAGCTGGGTACATAAGGGCCTGAGAATATTCTGCTTGACCCACAAGCAATTAGTAGAGATTAACAGTCATTCAGTGCCAAATAGACGTACTGTAACAGAGGTCACTGAGGGTGGCTATAGGCTGACGGCACAGCTAGATTCTGTGTCTCTATGTAAAAATGAGGCCGCAATTACCCATGATTTTATAAAAGTGACAATAAAGCCAAGCATATAAAGCATACGGCATAAAAGTCTCATTAGCCCATTCTTACAGCAGAAACTACAAAAGTAAAATACATAATTGAACAATCTTTTCATGGAAATATAACAGCTGCTCACACAATAGCAGCTTTCAGAGGGAGCACTGCCATTACCATGTTGACTTCAAAGTCTTCATCGTGGGGGGAAAAGAAGAGAGGACTATATTTCAGCATCTATGGATTTACTTCTATGGATTTTCAGGCAAAATACCTTCATGAAAAACAGCAAGCAGCACAAGAAAAAGATTTTATTCAGCTATTTCTGTTCATTTTTAGAGAAAATACTGAGAGGAGTGGAAATATATTTATTACCACTACACTTACCACAGACACCTCGAGATTATCAACAAAACCTCAACCGTCAATATGATTTAAAATTACAGAAGTACTCTCACACAAGTATTGATAAAACAAGCAAACAACAAACAGCTTTCAATTAGCGATGGTGATAATGATGGTGAGATAACTACTAGTCGATCATCATTATTAATCAGTTAAAGGACAATTGTCTCATAAATTTATTACTATTTTTTTCTATCTATTTATTTATTTATCAAATTTTTTTAGTTTTGTTATTATTTACTAAAAGTTTATTATTGCTGTGGCTATTACTATAATGTTATTATTTATTGCACATGCTTATTTTACTTGCCTTGCTTGCTTTGTGGTACTTATGATTATGTTGTTATTATTTACTGTATATTCGTATTTTTCTTTCCTTCATTTTCAACTCTGCACATCATTCACTCACTCACACACACACACACACACCCCATGTGCCCATATGTCTGTTGATCTGTCCTCTCAATGTTGTTTAAATGTCTGTTGTCTGTCCCTGTAATTGTCTTTTTGTGTACGTAAATGCACTGTTATTCAATATAAAATGGATTGTACTGTACTGTACTACACTGTACTGAATTGTACTGTACTGTACTGTACTGTACTGTACTGTCCTGTACTGTCCTGTACTGTACTGCACTGTACTGGATTATACTGTACTGCACAGGTGCTGTTCCCCCCCCTCCCTGCCACAGGGTGCACACATGACATTACATTGATCTTTAGTTTAGAAAATACAAATGAGGTCTTGGTTCCCATCAGAGACGCTCCACGCACCTGTTCATAGAACTCGTTGACAATGCCCTCTGTCCACTGCAGATGCAAATCCTTGCACTTCAGAGGCCCATTGATGTCAGCCAGTTTAATGCACATCTGGCAGACCAGCAACCTGTCATTCTCGTTAGACCAGTCGATACCCGTAGATGGATCATCACCCACCTGAGGAGATCAATAAGATATTATGTAACTGAGGACAAAACAAAACAAAATACTAAAAGACAATGTAAGGTTTTGTAATTAGTTATTTTATGAGGCATACCAGGACATTTTTTCTTGTGGTAAAATGTACTTTATTTTAAAAATGTAAACATAGTAACGGCCACCTACAGATCTGAATCCATAGTTACACTATTATCTAGATTAAATGTTGTCATTCGTTTTGGATTTTTATTATACATCTATAGACAAAGCACTGTTTAACACAAAGTTTCAGCACTGTTTAAGTGAATTCCTTGTTTCTAATTAGGCGTAATGAGCTTTAGGTCTGGAGAAACTCAGGAAATTGGAGAGATTAAGTGCAAAACTTGATGGGTGCTTCACAGAAACCTAATTTGCTTCCAGGAAGAGCGGAGCGGAGTGCTGAGAGAGACATTGCTGTAACGACTGCTGCCAAGTCAGCGAGCTCAATGCTGGCAGGCAGGCCCTGGCCATCGAGCAGCGCCACTGCACTACTCACAATGGAAAAACTCAAGACCCTCAAATCCAAAGCCAACATTTTGTCTGCACTTAAATGAGTTCTTGAAAAGCTGCATGGTGCTTTGTGTTGTTGACTTTAGCTGAACATACTGAAAGTGGTGCGATGATTTGTACAACCAGGTCTGTTCTTTGAAAAACATGGGATTTGTTCCTTTCCACGAGGCGTACTTTCAGTAATAACGGAGCTTTTCAAAATGTAACGTAAAACATCAATAAATCGTGTTGTTAAAATACCTTGGCATTGAACTCAGCCAGGAAGTCAAAGTGCTTCTTCAGATCAGTGGCCAGTATGGCTTCAATGACCAAGAAACGGAAACGTTTGAACTCCACGTGGTCCAGATTGACCAGGAAGTTGTACTCTGGCTGTGACATGAAGAGGTTCCAGGCTGAGGCAGCGTGGTGGTTTTCCAGAACTGAACGGTCATTGTAGAGCACTGCCTGCAAACACACATACACAGTTTACATACACATATACAAAAATGTCTAGATATAAATCCAATAATCCACGGCATACAATACTACATAAGAAATACAAAATCAGAAAAACATATTATGCTTCCAAACCACTGTGAAAAACTATTTCTACTCTGACAGATGTGTCATGGCATCCTGTACACCTTCACTTGGAAGATAAGACACAAAATTCACTCTCCAACCAGACAGTACTGTATATTCCCATGCATTAAGTTATAATTGTAACTGGTGATTGTTTGATTACTCTGTCAACTTGCACTTGCATCAGCTCTGCCAGTGCAATTTGGCGGTGAAATAGACAAAGTGGAAGAAAATTTGCAATCAAATGATCATTCTGCTGATTACAAAGAGAAAAAAACGAGTGAAAAAGGAGAAGTTCCTACTTATTTTGATCCTAATCAGATACCACTTTATACAGTAGACTGAATAGCAGGAGTACCTGTGGGGCACTGGTGGCCACGAGGAAAGCGTTTGTCCGCCCTGGGTGATCGTAGTCGTGCATTGCAGCAGCCACGTAAAGGGCCATGAGCTCCAGCGCAGGTATGAGGCCTGACAGGCAGCCGTAACCGTCCTCTGACACAGTGTAGGTCTTTGAAACCAGGAAGCCCATGTGACTGTGTGTTATTCCACTGTCGGAGTCTAGCCACAGGGGAGCAGACAAAGTGAGGAGGTGGAAGAGCAGGGTGGCAAAATGTACACACATACTGTACTTTCATGTGCACATGCCTGAACACACACACATGCACTCGAGAGCGCGTACACACAGAAACACACACACTTGAACGTTCAAATCCACTTATATGTGGATCAAAGGGATGGCCCTAGTAGGGCATACAAATGAGGATATGGAAATATGAGTAAGAGGGAAGAGGGAACTCTAATCTGCCTGCAATTTCATGCTGTTCGAGACTTCAAATAGTGTTTGGTTCGTAAATGCAAGCGCCAAAAGCCTGAGTGAGATAAGACAAACTGTGAGTAGGATAAGAACACATATTCCTGCAGGTTTGATGCACTGACATTAAAATGATGGCTCACAGGTAGACTGCAGGGAGATTGAAATAAAAAAAAAAAGACTTCTGGCCCACATATATAAAATCTTGACTGTCATAAATGACTTAACAAAAGTGAAAACTACAAACTAAAGGCACTGGGAGCTCATTGGTTCTCATGTAGCAACTTAACTTGTTTTAACAACTTCAAACACACTTTTATGGAGTGATGGCTTCACATACACACCAGCACCCCCAGCAGGAAGTCAAAATGCCTGCACGCATGATGAACATACCTGAGTCACTGGCGGAGCCGTGGTCAGTAATGAGGCTGGGTAGACCAGGCACAGCCTGCGTGGTGAGGTACCAGACTGCATGAAGCACATCTGTGGCGTGGACCCTGTTGTGATCTGGGTCAGAGAAGAAAAGAGGTGTGTTTAGTGTGTATGTGTGATCTTCTCCACCAGGGTGCACTGTTGGGTTGCTTATGTGTCTGAATGTAAAGGCAGCACACAGTCATGTATGACAACACTGGAAAGACTGTGTGACATTTCCCTCTAGTGGCTGCTATTATTGTTACAGCTGGAAATTATAAGTAAACCAAATTAAAATGAAGAAACCACAAGAAGCAGTGGGTTGCTTTGAGCTTACATGGTATGTCTCTGTAACCATTCTCGAGGGCATGGAAGTAGTTCATGAATTCTTTTACAGGGATCTTAAAGGTCTCAAACAGGCCAGTGTCTTCAAAGAGCCTGTAAGATACCTGAAACACATCAACAACAACATCAGGCCTGGAAATGTTCATATTTTAAATACTTCAATAAACATTTTGCTGTGTCAGTAATGAATGCAAACAAGCATAATGTTACAAAGTGTGAATCTTGGTGCAAATCCAAAAGAAATTAGTCAACAGTTGATCTCAGCTCGATCACTGATGCTCTCGAATGTTCTCACCTGACTGAGGATCCGTCCACACTTCCCATTGGTCTTCTCCATCAAGGTAAAGATGGGGAAGTTCCAATTGTTTAGCTGACTCATCAAAGGCTCCAGGTCCTCCATTATTAACGGCTCTGGTGCCAGAATTGGTTTGTCCTGTACAAGAGGCACATGGTGGAAAAAGGATAAGACAACAAATCCAATGACTATACACTGTAAACATATATTTTTTGACTTTAGTAGTGGAGTTGTATTGGGTCAGAGGATAGTACTAATGTGTCTTACCTCAGGAGGTATTAGTGCGTGGAGGATGACATTCTGGGAGGGGTTTTTTCCTTCCTCTGTGTCCTCCTCTGTATGTGCTACATCACTGCTGTCACTGTGGTTGGCTTCGTGGGTGCTGTCATAGTCGGATGACACAACCACTTGGTCCTCTGCTGGGAAAAGAAAAACAAAAAAGAAGTCACGCTGCGGCCTAAGAGGAAAATCCACTGTTAATCTCCTTAAACTGATGCATATCGTCAGGTTTCTTGGGGTGTTGGATTTACTTCTCCACTATATCCACTTCCCTTAATCCTGGGTTTGATAAAATAGGTTATTTTCTGTCATTTTCAGAATAAAGGTCCAAGGGATGGTGAGCGTTGTTCATTACCAGTGATTCCTGCCACACCCCTCGCTCAAAGCAAGTCTCACTGTCGGTCTGATGGCAACGTTTTCATAGTTGGATTTCTGCTGTGACAGATTGGTTGGTGCTAAGTGGCGAACATGTGAAGAATTTTTTGCCCTGTGACCATAAATGACTAAAATCTGATGTTTACTTTAGTTGAAAATTGTTATTATCTCTTGAAGCCATCTTCACTGAACTCTGTCCTTTTTTGGATAGAGAACCAAAGACAAAAAAAAAATACCAGATATGTAAGATACATTTGAAACATCTGTGCGTTTTCCCTTTTATATCAACACAAAGCTGAATGCTTGGGACAGTCATTTGTTTGGATTTTTGTGTGAGTGTAATGGATATGTCCACTGTATATATGAGGCACTGTCTCACGGGAAGAGAAAAATAGTGATTTGGTAAACATGCCAACAAACTCTACAAAAACAGTTTTTCCATTCAGCCCGGAGGTTGTGGCAGTGATATGAAGAACGATGAGTGAGAGCATACCTGATCGTGGTATCCTGTCTCCCTTGTCTATAGAGCCCTCCCCGTGGCTCAGTCTGATGTATGGTCTCCCACAACTGTAGAAAAGAGAGGGTGTAATATTAGATAATAAGGAAATTTTCATTAAACTGTTAAGTACATGATTTATTACATGTTTGTGGGTCTACTTTTATTATTCATGTCATATTGATATAAATCTTTTTCCGCTGTCACATTGTGGGGATCTGAAAAGTAGACCATCAGGATCCATGCTCAAAGATTTACGTTAGTGTGTTTTAGAAAATCTGCAGTACTAATCAAAATCACGTTTTCTTGTTCACAGTTTTATGAGAATAAGATGAAATGTTAATTACTGTAATTAATTAGGTTTTCAAGCACTGGTTCACACCCCAAAAGCAACAGAAAAACACAAGATTGGGACAAATACACAATAGTACATATGTGTGTGTCTGTCGAAAAACAAACTGTGCAAGATGTTGCCGTCTGTAGCCGCGCCAAAGAATTGGGAATAATGCCATTCACTACATCTGTCTTTGATGTCGAACCCGTCTGCAGAAGTTGTCAAGAAAAAAGCTTAATGGGACTCCTACTGTGCTGTCCCCCGCATTAAACAGACGCTGTGCAGATGCTTCAAGAAAACACTCATTAATGCACCTAATGGATGCACACATTAACACAATGCAAAGGGAATAAACAACAAAACAAATGTGAAACAGTTGCCGGTACTGGCGTTGTTATAAATGACTCATTAGAAACTGAGCCCACCCTCTTTGCGATTTATGACAGAGCATTGTCAGCCACAGGACCAGCTCACTGCTCGCCACCGTCTCCGAGACAGATGAAAATATTCACATTTATTGACTGGTTTATGAATCAAACAGTGAATGTTACTGTTTGACTGTACTGGTTAGTTAGCCGTGTGACACCGTGGGGAGCTTCGTAAGCTGCGCTCAACAGCTTTTCCATGTTTCTCCACTGAGGCTGCTGTCAGGCTGTAGGTGGTTCCAATTAAAATACCTCTCCCTAAATGTTGTAAAACCTGCCTTCTCGGAGCAGGAAATGCCTGCCATTAGAGCATGGTGTCACAGGGAGCACAAAGGCCTGTAGTGTGTCTATCTCCTTCTGATAAAGTGTTTCTGGAACACTTTGGAGCTGTACCCACCCAGCATAATGGTCCTAAGGCCCCAACAAAGGGAGTTCTGTTGTGTTTGCATGGCCAGGTTGGACCACTGTGTCTAATGCCTAGCAGGTGTGGAATATAAAATAGTTTGATAGTTTGGCGGGTGAACAGTTAGTACATTATTGTCAGGGGGGTCTGGGCAGGCAGCAGCGCTTGGCTTAAAATGTTTACTTTTAATGAAAGTTGAAGAACTGGCAGACACTTTTCCTATTCTGCTAATGCAGCAGAATAACCTCGGCTACTGACATTGAGCCTTCAGCGCAGAATGTAAATAAGGAGGCCGGCCATTTTCACTCGAGGAATCTGTCAGTCAGGTATCAAGTGACTCTGCTTTTATCACCAAAAACAGTGTAGTTACAGTGGTTAGCGCTGCAGTTACAGTAATTTAACTGTCCCAGTGAGATATACATACAGTATGAAAACATAATACACATTCCAGCATGTATTTGCTTCAGCCCTGTCTACTAGAAACTACATTTATATACTATGAACATACTGTGTGTGACTAAGAGTCAGCTTTGCAGTTTTGGGAAGGACGTAGCTGCTGCCTGCAGAAATGTTTGTTCCATGAAGAAAACAGCCTGTATCCTCCTCTGTGGTCACATTTAGGCAAACACACAAAACACACTTTGGTCAAAGTTAGGAAAAGATTATAATTTTTGGTTAAATATTGAGAGAGTAAACACATCTTATGTTGAGCCTCGAGCTTTCTATTATATAACCAAAACCACAATCTTTCTGTAACCTTTACCAAATGCTGCGAGCGTCTAAACACAATCATACAAACATTAATTACACTGTTGTTGCTATAAGTGTAGAAAAAATTAAATATGTTGTGTGGGGATGTTTTGCAAATACATTTAGGGCTGCAACTGACTATTATTTTCATTAGCAACAAATTGAGTATTTTTTTCCTCAATACAGTAATTAATTTTCTGATAAATAAAGGGGCAACAAATTAATTTCTCACAGTTTAAAATGACACATTCAAATTGCCCAAAACATGACAGATATTAACATTTGAAAGGATCAAAGAGTGAAATCTTGGCATTTTTGATAATTTATCAACTGCCTGATTGACCTCTTTCATATTCTCGTTCTGTACAACCATTAAGTGTCTTTCCATATATATATATATATTTTTTTTAAATAAAAAAAAGTTTCCTTTTTAAGTTAATATGCAAATAAAATAGTTTCTAAATGCTTCTGTAAGATTAGTTATCAATGAGTTGTAAATAAATGAAAATATTCCTGCTTTGTTACAAAACTAATCAAATAAAGATGTTGCTTTATGCATAATTTTGGAAAAGTAAAACCTACCCTCCTGATCTAACTCTAAGTTGATCATCCTGCACCAGTAAATAATGCATAAAGTGCAGTATTTTGTGCAGCCCCACCACCTCTCCTCCTCATATGTTTGGTGCTGTGCAGAGAGCTCTGACTGGCTTCTGCCTGCTGCAGTTTACTCCCAGATTTTATACTCAACCACTCGCAGCAGGTTGACAGATTACCTTTGGTTCGGAGCCCAAACGGACAGTGTCCAAGCCACGATAAACACAGCAGCCATTATTCCTGCTTCCAGTAATCTACCTCCTCTCGAGCCAGATGACGTGAAGAAGATAACAGCGCAGTGGCTGAGGCCGAGGGAAATGGAAGGTATTCAATCGCGCCCGTTTTTTACCAGGTCTGTCTGATAAAAAGCCGATATTGCAGCTTTGAAGTTGGTGTTATTTCTTCTTAACACTGCACGTCACTGAAGGCTGACATGATGGAAAAAAAGAAGTGGAGAAAAAAAGAAGCCTAATGTCCTAATTAAGATTGTACAGATTTGATGATGGAGCAGGGAGAAGGCAATTGAAGCCATGTGTTCATTTTCTCTCAGCTTCCCCTACATGTGTTCTCGCTCCGCTCCCTCCTCCCCAACAAGCTCTGTGAGGACTTACTGCATATCAGCAACCATTATTGGTGTTTTGTTTGATCTGTACAGAAGTTTGTATATTACTGCTGTCTTGGCCAGGCACACTAACAAATACAGGTTGGAGCAGATAAATTACAAAAACACTGCCTGTAACATGTGACCGCTGTGTGAAAGTCCACTTAAGAGATGATTTGTTGGCAGGTTGCCGATAGCTAAGAGACCCTCACAGGTTTGATCTCAACAACAGCGAGCTGTTTTCAGCAGACATGGGCCTTCTTAAAGTGTCTTTTAGCTAAACACCGAAACCTTAAAAGCCCTCTTTTTTTTTTTTTCTTTTTTTTTTTTAAATTACAGCCATCTGGATACAAGCCAGACGCCTAAATCAAAATACAACTTAAGTCTTTCAGAAAAGGCCCAGTAATCTAAACCCAGAGATCTCTGCACTCTTCAACTGTTTCTGTGCAACCTGTGCCAGAAGAAGCAGCTGTGAGTGTCTAAGTGTGTGTGTGTGTGTTAATTGTGGGGTTCTGGTGACTGGGGAGAAGCCCAGGTGTTTGTTTACACTCACACCACCATAAGTGGCCATAACTGGGGCCTGCTGCTGGGCAGGGCCGAGCTTTAAGACAAGGCGACGGAGCTTTGTGTACAGAAGCTGCTCAGTCTGCTTACATTTACAGAACTTGTTCAAGTATCGCACTGTCATTGTGCAAACAGTCCCAAACAAGCCACTGACAGCCGCAGCCCACACACTTCTCTGCAGAGGTCGAGATGCAAAACAAGGCAGCACACACAATGCTGTAAATAAAATAATTCAGAGCTGAAGTCTGGGCACTTTTTCAGTATATTATATCAATGTTACAACTATAAACAAGCTTTTTTTAAACAAAATGTAAACTTATTATTGCTTAGAAATGTTATCTGAAAACTTAATGCACAGTTGTGTATGTTTTATGAGAAAAATTCAAATACAAAAAGGCATTATGAGCATTACTCCTAAAAACACCTTTAGAAAAAAAATATTGGTTCATGAACAATAATTTAACGATAACAAACATTATGCAAGATGTCATGTGTCCCTGATGGATGCAGCAGCACACTGATCTGCTGTTTGATAAAGTCCAAGAAAGAAGCATGCAGCCAGTTACGCAACTAAATAAATAACATAGAAATACCAATGCACCTAATATTCAAATCCCAAACCACACGAGTGTCAGTTAAAGGCCACAAACTGAAAGAAAACTGTTGGTTTATCAACTATGACCCAAAGGCATGTTCTTGCTGGCGAGTTAGCAGCTTCTCCAGGCAGTTTGGATTTAACAATTACCCAGGAAGACATGAGCCACGTGTTTTATGGGAACAGTTCACTTTTACAGTACGGCCACACTCAATTAATAGCCCATGAGAAAAAAAAAAAAGCCTCACCACAAAAATACAATTCACAGCTAAAGACTTGCTGCCTTCTCTTACTGGAAAAACAACATAGATGAATTCACAAAGGACAAACATTATTTCAAGTAAGGTATGGATGCAATATATACTAACTACTCCCAGTACAATAAGATAGTATCCTCTTTCATGTATTTCACAAAGATGACCACAGATACAGAACAAGCCAAAGTATTTTCCAAATCAATGTGTCCAGGGAAATAGGCAGTGGCAGAGTCATCTACCAGACTTAACACTTGTTGTCAGTTGAGTTAATTTTTAGCTAAAGGTTTACAAACTGGTCCAGTAGTTATGTAAATGAGCTGATTGAAACATCTTTACATGGTTCAAATAAACAATCACTTGTACTTTTTCAGATTTGGAAATGAATCTACATGTATTGCAATTAAGGATTTTCAAAATACGAATGTTGAATAAAAAATTAGAAACAAGTTCAGCTATAGTGTAGATTTCTACTTGTGCACAAACACATATAAACAAAAGTGAACAATGCAAAGGGTGTTATTACTGGAAACTGTGTTGTTCCATGAAATCCATGCAGGCTGTTTCTCAGTGTGCCTTTGAGCCAAACATCAAACACAGGCTTCTGAGTTTCTTCTACACATTAAAAACCGAGCCGCAGTTTCAGATTAGAGATCAGACAAATGTTCTTATGCAGCATTATAAAATGACTCTTGTGCACTGTTGTATTTATTTGGCACACAACAGGCATCTTAGACACTTCTTCATAGCACAGGGACACGTCTGCATTTACAGACAGACGTTGGCCTTCATCAGAAGACTTACCGTGACACAGGCTCGACAGGGGAGAAACTGAATAAGGTGGATGAAACATGAAGAGACTCTTTCTTGTTGAGGCATAGTTAATATTTTAAAATCAGGGAGCATGTGCTGTCTAGTATGGCTTCTGCATGGGCACAGCACTTCATACAAAAAACTATGCAAGATAAATCATAAAAGAACACGCGAACATGCACATCTGAAAGATCAAGCTGAGACTCCTTTAAAATTTATAGTTATTACCAGAGCTGTTTTAATATAGTCCAAACATAATGCCACAGTAATCACAAAATAAGTGCATGAATTGTATGCACTGATCAGCAAATTATGCCGAAAAATTCACTTAGCAATTAGAAATAAATTAGTGTGTTGATTTAAGATTTAATGCATCAGTGTAAGTTTAATGGAAAAAAAAAACAGCACTGCAGATTCACTGTATCAACCTTCTCCATCCTAACGCACAAAAACCTTCCAACCCACAACATAAAACCACACAGTGTCCATGATATCGCATGCATACAGATCTACTTCTGAACCATGACACTTCTGCGTAGCCTGAGTCCCGCGCTATCTTCAGCACTAATGCGCTCAGAGTTGATGTGCGTCTTAGTTATTCAGGTTAATGCGTTCGCCTGTGGGGCATATTTCCATTCTGGCTCCCTTTGCACACACATCCTTTTCCAAACTGCTGCGCCATTACTGCTCGCTCACACTGATGTCTGTGGTATAACTACAGCCACACTGCTGGGAAAAAGCTAATAAGTTTCAGAGTGGTGTGTCACATAGTGATATCCGACGTCGGAGCCCTCACAGTTATGTATTTCTGTAGTACAATGTCACACAGGAGGATCTATTCAGTGAAATATTGTTCTTTGCTTCAAGTATAATAAGCATTTAGTATATATTTCCTTATGGGGAATGAACCAAACAAAGTAAAAGTGAGACTGCATGTTCTAACGCTTCAACATGAACGTAAGTGAAAGGACAGAGGACATTAATGCAAAGAAGAAAGTAAGTGTGTCTCGTTCAGCTGTGGCTCAGGTACCTGCAGGTGAGTGTTTCGTGGTAGGGTTTGATGCTGGCGCTGCGGTCCCTTCGCACAGGACCTGGCTCAATGGTGGGCAGTCCTGTAGCGGAGGTGGTGGTGGTCCACGTGGAAGAGATCCTCCGAAGAAGGCCAGGGTGGAGACTCCGCCTCAGACGCTGCACACACACACACACAGGAACACACATGCATACACACAGTTTACACTACTAGAAAACCCAGCACTTTTTTATATGAATGAATATAATTTTGTCAAAAAATCAGGACTGTAATTGCTCCAAAGGTACTCCCACCTGTAAGATAATGGTTACTGCTTTGTCTCCGGTTAAAATCAATCATCTAGATGAGACTGATTAGGTCAGGGGTGTCCAATCCTGGTCCTCGAGGTCCCCTATCCTGCATGTTTTAGATGTGTCCCTCTTCCAACACCTGATTCAAATGACCAGCTCATCATCAAGCTCTGCAGAAGCCTGATAACCATCCTGGTCATTTGAATCAGGTGTGTTGGAAGAGGGACACATCTAAAACATGAGGGATAGGGGACCTCGAGGACCAGGATTGCCCACCCCTGGATTAGGTGATAACCTGGAAATCTTTTTTCACAACTGGGAGCATTTCTGTTTTTTCCCTCACTGCATCTAGCATATACACTGCATCATCTCTGAATGGAGGATATATAATGCTCCTCGTGGTACATTAATAGATGAAACGCCAGTATTGCATTGCTCAGATACATTTCATCATACAGACTCTGCTTCTCATTCTCTCTGTAAGTCTCTTTTGTCTCGCTCTCTCAGTCGCAGTCTTTATCCGTCTCCTTTCTTTGCTCTTTCCCTGGGATTCCCAGTGGTCTGTGCCCTTGTGATGCCTCCATCTGTTCAGTGCCATGCAGCAGTTTGGCACGGCAGCGCTAAACATGGCAGGCTCTTTCTCTCTCAGTCCTCTGCAGGGTGACCTAGTAAAGATCGCCTCAGAATCCTGAATGAGCCCATTCACAACAAAGCATCACATACTGAGTGCTAGCACACACATGCACGCTTTTACACAGTGTTGGCTTGCGTTACTTTAGGGGACATCTCACTGACTTGCATTCACTTCAGAGGTTTGGTGTGACCTCGATTTATCTCAGGCATGTCCAGACAAGCACAGACACATTCATATGCAAAGATTTCCAGCCACACAGACGCATAATTCAGGAGTCTCCTCAGGAAAATCCTCAAATATGACTACAAAATCATCACCAGTGTGTTTTGTGTGGTTAATACTGAAATTGCATCAAATTCTATCCCGTTCTACTCTCAATATAAAAATGGGATAATGGTGTTACGATTTTGCAACTACATAGTTTCATTCTTTTTCATGAAATCCCTGCAGATATAAGCCAAAAACAGAAACACACACACACCGCCATTGGCAACAGCGCGGTTAAACCAGGCCATCCTCACAAAGACAAAAAAAAGAAAAAAAGCTGATGCTTGCTGCCGTCGACGCTGATTCAGTTCTCTAAATGGACTTATCTTTGTAACTGCTCGAGCGAGAAAAACTTCAAACATGTTACAAGTATTTCTGTGTTTTGTCATTTTGTGCTTTCATGATGTGAGAGCAGACAACATGCCGGCTGCTGGACAGAAAAAAAATGAATTTGGAAAAGTGTGCGAAAGGCATCAGTCTGTGCCACGGCTGACATCAAAATAGACCCGCAGGCAGAAAAGCAAGTGCAAGGCAGCCTCCTCCTCCACTAAGCACCTTCACTCCTCCTGCTATGGTCTCCCCGGGCAGCTCGAGCTGGGCACTGTCACTGTGGGGGGGACTGCAGCTTCACTGGAGGTGCTGAGCTTCTTATAATCAAAAGTCAGATTATGTAAAAATACACCTGTTGGCTCCTTTCCCTGATGGAGTGACAGCCATCAATCACACACAAGCAGCAGGATGGGAATCTGCATGGTGGAGGTCCAGCTTTGTTGTCACATACTTGTAACTCTTTTTAACCTTTTGAGAAATGTATTCCCCTCCATGTTGACTCTCCACTTCTACTGGCCTCGCATACATGCACACACACACACACTGTCTGGCTCTGCACATCTGTCATGTTGACACAGCTGTGGCTATGAAAGGAAGAACAGTGCTCCGAGCGCTCTATTTTTTTCTTCACTCAACTCTATGAAAATACACTCCTTCATTTGATGCTAAAAGCTCAGAGAGCAGGAAGCACTCATTAGCTGAAACATGGGCTAAAAGATTAACATGTGTGGGGAGTGCTGCGTGGTGTATAAATCATTTGGCCTTATTAAGGTGGACTACATTTCCATCTAAGGATTATTACAGCTGTTTCCAAATAAGATTGTTTTGTGTCTGGCTCTTGACCACTTTCTGGTATTTGGGTGAAATATCTCTGCTTTCTTCTGGACTTCCTGCATATCGTACCTGTAAAGTGTAAACCAGGACAGTTGGTCTCGTTACCTTGTGGATGGATGTCTTCTCTCCTTTCTCAGGTCCCTCCTCTGAGTCGGAGCAGGTGTAGGCATCGCCGGGGTTAAGCAGGGGTGCGGGGCGTGGCCGGTGCAGCGGCTGGAAGGTGAGCTGGGTGGTGAGCAGGTTGCTGACGGCTCGCAGTGAGGTGCAGGTGTTTGGGGGCAGAGAAGGGTCGGCCAGCAGGTCTGTGATTAGTCCGTGGGCTTCTCCCATCACTGCTATGTCCACCATGACAGTGGTGCCTGATGACTGCAGGGACGACAAGGAGACAAAGAGGTGAGAAATCAACATCATTGCTGCTGTAGCTAATGTGAGTTGATGCTAATTAATGGCTGGGTCTGATAGCGGCTGAGTGCAGCTTCCCGGTGGCAGGCGTGAGAAGCAGGTGCATAAACTATGTCAGCAGCTCCCTTGTGAGAACATAATGTGGTTAACTGTGACACTGGCATCACTTCTGTTGTTTATCCTACAGAACTGGCAGGAAGACTGTGCTGAAGTTATCAGTACATGATGTTTTTACATTAAGATGAACCATGACGGAGGAAGAACAGTCACACAAATATTAGTGTAACTCTAAAGTGAGCACAGTTGTCAGGTATTTGTATTCACTGGAAGTTGTACAAATCATTTTTTCATAAACAGTATATTTTATTACTGCGTGTAAAGAGAAATCCAGAGAATTACCCTCCGACTCTGCAGGAGAGCGTTTCAGCTCATTTTCTGCTTTGCTGTTTTGAATGAAAAATGAAATTCCTTGTAGCTCCATGTCTGCTCAGTGTACAAACAGTAAACTGTAAATAAACGTGCTTTCTATGGTAATAATATATCAGTGTAGTGTTTACTTGGTACAACTGGTTTTTTCATTCCCAGGCAGACAAAAAAAATGTTTTATTTTAACTGAATTCTCTGAATATTTTTTTCCTCCAGTTGCTCAACTTCCTGGTGATGTTGTGTACTCCATACATGGTGGTGGAACATTTACATTTTGCTTGTAATTCACACACTTTTAAACCTATAATGTATTAAATTTAGTTGTAATGGAGTATTATTAAATTTTTGTATTGCTACTTATACTAAAGTAGAATATAAATACTTCCAATTATATTTTTCGGCTCTAAAATATCACTTGGGAGAAACAAACACAATAAAAGACAACAACTGATTTGAAACCTATTGCAGCTCACATGCAGAAGTAATGAAGGAGTCCGACTGCAGAACAAATTAGCATTTATCTAGAGTTTGGTCCTATTTTAATAAGGAATGTTTCATATGTGCACACACACAGCAATAACCAAATCATGTTCAAAAGTGCACTTTGCTCAGGAAAAAACTAAGTTATAGTAAAATAACATAAATGATATAAATGAACAACACCCACACATGAGGGTATGAAACTGAGAACCCAGCAGACTATCCATTTTGGACCAGAGTTATATATTCAACCATAGTGTCAGACTGAGATTCTCCCAAGCTTTGTAAAGTGTTTTATAACCGTGGTATCACACTGAGCCACGCAGGCGCACACAGACACACATGAACACTTACATCCACTCACACATCAAAGGCTTTATTTTATGCCTTATATGGCTCCTTTCAGCTCAGAGAAAGCAAAAACATGAGGAGGAGCAGTGAGTGGTGCTTCACAGGGGTTGACGTAGTAGTAGCCTGTTAAATATCCGAACAACAACATTAGCTTGAAACATGTTCTGCACAGCTGTGCATTACTCGATGCTTAATGAATGGACTCATTAGCAACGTCTCAGCTAGAACCTGACCTTTGACTTCCTCACTCCTGACCTCTCGGTGGGCCGACAGCCATCGTCTGTTTCTGAGCGTCTACCGCGCAGCTTTAAAGTCACAAACGTAGTGTGAGCCGGCCTTGTTTTCACAGGGTAAAGAGAAAAGTTCACAACCCACTCTTAATTGCTGTGCCTTGAGCAGTTGAAGTACCACAACTAAACACAGGTCAGTCTTGGCTGCCAGCTAATTTATCTAATAAGCCCACAAGTTCCCTTTTTCTTTCAAAGAATGTTATCAGATTTTTCTCCCCCAATGTCCCATTCACTTTGACACCATCTGCCAGGCACCCAGAATTATTCTGTTTACACTGGCTGAGCACCAAGCAGTCGACCCGAACAACACATGTGTGAACACCTTTCATTCGTCACCACTTGTGGGAACAGTGAAGGTTTTATTTTTCTTGCATCTTATCAGATAAGTCGCTGATTTTGTAAAATTTTTCCTATTGGTCTGCCGCAATACAAAAGGCGTGTGTTCACTGGGTGACAGGGAACTCCACATGTGTTTGGTCCACACGTGATGATGACGCACATTAATTGATAAATTTGACATGTGACCAGCACTGGGACCAAGCTAATCCCTTTTACAAGGAGACATGTTGTGGGAGGCGGATGGAACATTTCTGGACAGATGACTATTATATTTGTTTCATCATCTTTCATCTACGCTACACTCTCTTCTTCTTCTTCTCCCTCTCCTCTTTCCTGTACTGTGCTTCAGTGCATGCTGTGAAGATGAGATGTAAACACTTGTCATTCAGCTCATTTACAGCCTGATTGAAGAGTTTGCTAAAGAGGGGGTTAACAAGAATACAGATGCTAGAAAACATCTGGCTGGACAAAGACAACAGTGATCCTGAGGGGGTCTCAGCGGCTCCAAACACACACACAAGCACGCAAACAAACTCATCTGCAATATCTATAAACTTTACCTCGAGTGTTCACACCGAAGCCAAATAGATAGCAAAACGACAACATGTAGACATACAAAGGGTACCATCCTGAGCATGTGGCACAGCGACGTGTGACCACAGATAAAAACACTTCACTCTGAGAATGAACATTGAGTCACTGCACTCTCCAGGAGCTGGACCTGAGTGGCTGTAAAAAGGAAGGATAATGATGAATGTGTTGGGTTTGAATCCACTTAATGCCAAGAACCAGACATGAAAAATGAAGCCCAGTAAAAGGCTCCAGGTGCACGGGCAGCATTTGAGACGTAAGCTTCGGGACACAGCAGGGATCTTGCTCCCATTGAATTTGTACTATTCTTATTATCCTAAAGAAAAAGTGGTAATACCTGCAGCTACAATATATACAACATCTCCTTGCTGCAAAAATATCCTCTCTCTGAGCCTCTCTACAAAACGTTTGTGAGACAAGGAGTTAAAGCTTCAAGCTATTAAAGATACTGCAGGGAAAGATAAAGAATGTGAAGCTCCATCCATCCCTGGCTCCAGCTTTCACGTATCCCTAAAAAGCTGAGTCTTGGCTGGAAGACACCTCCTGATGTTCCTAATCTTTCAACAATCTGCAACTTAAAACTCAAGAATCATCAATGGACATACTGGAACGGATCGAATTTTGAGCAGGTTACATAATATCATAAGGTTATATAAGCATTTCCTGTCAGGTTAGATGATCAGTCTCATTCATCAGCCATGGCCACCGCTGTAGCAGAAGGCTTTACTTTCTAAAGGGGATAGATGTAATGTGATCCCCACAGAGTGACCTCGATCTGGGAAAAAGCACAACAGAAAAAAAAAGTTTGGAGGCAGATGTGATGACGGCGAATTTCAAAATTCAATCATTTTTCTGCAGCTAGCAGGTGAATGTTGTTACATTAGCCACACCTACGATGTTTGTAAATTACACTAAATGTTGTTATAGATAAATTTTACCTTCCAGTGAACCTGTATTTATATATTCAATTACTTTTTTTTAATGGCGAGCATACATGCACTTTAACTTAATAAATCACATTCACATCTGGGACCTGTCAACAACAACGGTCAGCCACTGGCTCACACTCGTCTCTGTTAAGGCTTTGCTGAGAAACAGCTCTCAGAGTCAGTCAGCGATCCAGTACCTCTGAGAGCTGTGTGGAGCAGACATGGCAGCAACTACTTTAAATTACAGAGCAAACAGAGACTGTTGCCTCTTTGATCATCAAAACAACAGCTTTCTTGGCTTAAAAATGATTCATCATTTCATCATCAATCATTGTTTTAAACAGTAACCGGTCAATTTTGTTATTTAAAGGCAACATAAACATACTCAGCAACCATGAAAACAGCTGGAAGCACCAGGCCTGCATGTTGGGAACGTGACAACCTCTTATTCAGTCAGATTCACACGCTGGCACACGAGATGAGCTGCACATCAGTCTGTTGAGGTTATATTTTTGACGTTTGGAAGATTGTGAATATAGAGAATATTGTTATAAATGCTGGAGGCAATTAAAAACACATCTACACCCACAACTACTGCGCTGACCAACAACAATGAAGCAGCATTAAAATGATAGTTTGAGGGATGGTTTGGGGGGAAATTTGCTTTCTTGCCAAAAGTCTGTTTGGTAAATAGGAAACAGAGCGACTGGCTCAGTCCAGATGCAACATCTAACTGCACCTCTACATCTGACTAGCATGTTGTGTAGCTACGTTGGTGCTAAATGAGCTGAGTGGTGTTCTCCTTCAACTCTCAGGCAAAAAAAGTCCAACTCTTGCTAAAACTAAAAGTCATACAGAATGATGCACTTCAGCCTCAGAACCGTTTCAACCAGTTTTAGAGCGGTTAAGGATCCTGCTTTTTGCCACTGGTGTAGTGCCTTGTGCTATCCAAGAAGTATTTTTGGAGCAGGAGCCTTTATTCCTGCTTGCAGCCATTTGGTATTTTGGCCAGAATTTTGCTTTTAACTGTCAGTGAGCACCAAAAAGCAGAAGAGCTCCATGTTTGCCTGACGCTGGTCCTCGACACCCCCACTGATCCTCCTAATCCGGCCCCTGTGCCAGCACCTCTGGCCATAAAGTTACCAAAAATATGAGTAATATTTGCTCACAAGCCCCCAGCTTTTGTTGACATGCTGCATTAGGCAACTCTGACTATCAGCATCAATAAACAATTTTTATGACTCCTCAACAAGCTAACTCATGTACTTAACCATGCATGAACATTTTGTTATGACATTTTACTATGAATAACAACAGTGCACATGATCAATGGTCCTAATTGCTTGTGTGAACGCAGTTTGGAACATTACGTCAATAGACATGCCATAGATTAACACCCGCGCAGCAGTTCATATAAACCAAACTGAGGGCCAGTCAAAACAAACCAGCAATCACTCTGGAAGAGTGAGAAGCTGTTTGTCCACACAGACCCTCACTATTCAAGGCCCTGCTCAGCTGTGGCTGTAGCTTCAGTTTGCAGTGATGTGCACCAAAAATGGACCAAATAATATTCGCAAAAAAATTCTTAAAGCATGATTCATTTTGTTGGACAAGAAACATTTGTATTAAAAAGTGTCTTACCACACCCATCCAGAAATGATGTAAATGAATACATTAAATAAATACTGCTAAATATGACCTAGAGTTATTATATTCATCCACAGTATTTAAACTTGTTGCCATTAACATCCAACAAATGTGCACATCTTGTGCACAATCCAATGTGCACAAGATGTATATTTCTCACAGGGAACGTTACGTTTTAAAAACAACACAATCGACTGTTGCAACAGCACCGAGCCATGGAAATATGTCTGTTGGAGTTCCTGCTGTGTCCACATGTCTTTTGCCAACAACTCTGTGGAGGACAGATGAAACATATTTGGTGCAACAAACAAAGCGCCGACTCCTCTGTCTAATGATGATTATTAATGGGATGCACAGACGAAGAGGTCACATAGTTGTAATTTCTGAGACGGTCTACTTGCTGCACTTTTAACCCCTCAGGCTCCCTCATCTAAACACGCCGTCCTCTAAGCCTCTGGTAAAAACCTCAGTGATATGTGGGCCTCTGAAATTGTGCAATGGTGAGAATATAATGCATCCCAGAGGACAGCTAGAGACTGGACAAATGCCTCAGGGGCCTACTGGAGAAAGAGAGGTATTTGATTCTCTCAGTAAACACATTTCAATAATGTAAGCAACTCTGCTTCTTCATAAGGCCCAGATGCACACGCTGCAGTGCTTATTTTGCAATTAACCCCGCACATAAACTAAGAGACGCAGGAATGTGCTGAGCAAGAAGCTGGGGAATATATTTTAAAAAATACTTTAGCGTGTCCCCTTCTTTCATTTAATTTACAGAAAACTCTCAGCATGTTTGAAAAATCATTACCACGCAGTTTTCTGTTTCAGTGGCAGTGCAGTTAGTGTAATGGCCATGATTACGTCTGTCGAGATGGATTAGTTGAGGAGAAGCCTGGGACATGGTGATGCTCTCCACTTAGAATAACAGAGGAGTGATACAGTGTGAATCACAGCAGAGGGGTAACACAAAACCCCGCTGAGACACTCCTAGCTCCCTGCCTCAGCTCCTATAGCCAAAACTATGCACAGCAGCACTACGCTTCCCACTTCCCAACCAACCCTCATCCCCGCTGCGACCAAACTCCCCTCACAAACCCTCCGTCAGACCGAAGCTGTGCTGAGCCAGGTCCTCGACTGCAGCCAGGATACAATTACACGCTATTATATATTTTATTAAAAGGGGGGATCAGGGGGGATCAAAACAAAACAAAAAAGAATAACCGCCTCATTAAAGATTTACTGGGAAAGGTCTAGCCAATTGACCCCTAACATGCGACCATCTCAACTCTTGCTTTTTCTTCCACATATTTCAGGGTGTTTGATTCCAGCAGAAGAGCTGACCTAACAAAGAGGCAGAGAGACAGACACACAGGCAGACGGGTAGAGGCAGAAGCAAGAAACGCTGGCATGAAGGACGGAGCAAACAAAAGAGATGCATGAGGTAAAACAGATGGCTTATGCTGGGCGATGAGTGAGCGACGATTTACCACATGACACAAGTGGTTAAACATATATCCATCATCAGCACTGCAGCACACGCGGGCACACGTTTTTATTTTGCAAAACGAGCATGCAAACTTTGAATAAAGCCAAGCTGAATCTCATTCAGTTTCTCCCAGAAAAATGGCAGCAGCTCAGAGCTATTTTACTGTTGCACCTCATAAAAAGGAGGAGCCTGAAAATTGCTAATGCCTCTGTATTATTAGTGGCACTTCCAATTATTTCCCAGGCAGAGGACAGATAAAAGTGCAGGTAGTTAACTGTTTTCATTCTTTTTCATCCTTATATTTAGCCTTGCCACAGGACCCAGTGTAATGAGAAAAGACTGTTATGATGGGACCAACCAGAAAAAGGGCACGGACTCTTTTCAACTCCCCAAATCTGCAGTTTAAGAAATGATCTGTGTTTAAATCGCTCACCGTGATTTTGAAAAACCTTCAACATGACTGCAGTGTCATAGCTTGTCTGCCTAACAGTCCTCTCTTCCAGCCTTTCTGTAATTTACAATAACAGTCCCCAAATCCAGGCCTACAAATGCTCCTTTCTCCGATAATCTCCCTGGGTCATATTCCAAAACCAATGTGTTTTCAAGTTGAATACAAATATTCAAATAGCTCTTTCCATACATAACTTCACTGTCAATTCCTAAGCTGAAACATCCCCCACAAGCTTTGAATGGGGGGAAAAAAACAGAAATGCGGTTTGGAAAATGAGCCTGCTAATGTGTGCATGTTGGCGAATACAACACAGAGGAGATCAATCAGGTGCTCAGGTCTCTCTGTGGGTTTTACACACTATGAGGTGTGATGGCATCGTGAAGTGCAACCAGCTTCTTCCCTGACCAGCAGCCTGCTCCATGACAGCAGAGCCAAAGGAAAACAGCCACGAGATGGAAAGCGATGCCAACATAAGCCTCGATTTCTTACACGTCTAGTCAGTCTTTGGACTGTTACAGGATTCCACTGACGAAAGCAAAGCACTGATCCCACACCACCAAAAAAACACTGCACTGACCACTGAGTCTAAACGGCAGCTTAGGAAATGCATCAATCAAAAATATATGCTAGCCCGCTAACCCACCATAACAAACGGATATGAGCCTCCAGCAATATTTCAAAAGTGTAACATGCTATTTGAAAATTTCTTTGCTGTGAGGGCAGTGGGATAGTAGTGATTTGGGACCAGATATTGCACTATACACACCTTAGCATCTCCAGGAAAATAGATAGTGTGTAATTTGTTTTTTCAGCCTGTACACAGTTTTGGACACTGTGAAAAATCCCCCTGATCCCCCCTCCCACTCCAACCACAACATTGCTGCACTTATTGCTACCTAAGGATACATTGTCAGCACAGACACAGTGTCTATTCATTTCAAAAGGATATCCTCCTGATAGGAGAACAGAACACACACACATACTGTATATGGCCATTGCCAATGCCAAGGACATTGTTTGTTCTTCATGTACTCCAGATCCCTGCCCTGTGGCTCTGTAGCAGCTCAATACATCAATTTTCAAACACACACATGCACACATCCCCCTCAAGGATGTGGCTGTGAGTCTGCCCTCTACGAGCTGCGTCCCCTGTGCCAAGTCTTCCTAGTATCAATTCCCAAGCCTTTAATGGCCTGTACTGCGCTTTAGAGCCAAATCACATACCTGTGTCCTTAACAGTGCAACAAGGACTCTGGTGGGAAATGACACCTCTGGACATGTTGTTTAACTACAACTAAAATGAGTGGGTGAACAGGCCCGTTAAGTGGTAGGAGTTTGCATGTTTATAAGGTGTGTGTAGGCGAGTAGGCGAGTTCCTGTGTGTGTGTTTTCCTGTCAGCTGTTAATCATTATTGTTGTAACTTGTGTGTGTATGTGTGTGTTTCTCTGTGGACAGTGCTAACCTGTGAACCCCGGGAGCCTCTCTTGTGGTCCCAATCTGAGCGGGGGAGCATCTGTGGGAAACAGAAACAGAAGTTGAAACCACAGTCCTGCACATCCTGTTTCTGTTAGCTTCCTACAACAGAGGCAACACCGTAATGGAGATACACTGTGCTATGGCAGAAGAGAGGAGGAGGAGGGAGGAGTGGTGATGCAGAGCGGCGGAGGACGCGCGGGGGGAATGGAAACGCTCATAAATGCAAAAATGGGTTTTGTCTATTTTTTTCACTTTCCATTAAGCACAGACGTCTAATGCAATTTCACAGTCAGGTTTGGTTTACTTTAGCTCCTATTCACTGCCTAAGGGGCTGGTGGAGGCTGAGGATTTTTACGCCGTCTAATTACCAGCCACTGTGTCCTCCCACAGGCCTTGTAAACCCGTTTTCCACTTTCTTAGGAGTCACCAAATGCATGAGTGCAACTCTGTCACTGATTTTCGGTGAACACGTTGCAGGAGAGCCAAGTCAACATTAACCCCCTCCCCTACCCTCTGTTAGGGGCTTTCTGCCCCAGAACGGAGGAGACCTGAGAAATCCAGCATGTCGCAATGACAAATTGCAGCTGCACACACTGAGGCGAAGGGCTCGGTGTAAGAGCCAATTTGATAATTCAGGTGTAATTTACTGTGTCAGTAGAGGTCATTGAGTTGTGTCATGCTGTGAGTGAAAACATTAGAAAAATGGTGGGTTTCATGTGCTGGTGCTGTGGACAGCTGTGTGTTTTTCATAGAGCTGCTCTGTTCTCAACAGATACAACAGTAGAGCTCCTGCATTTGTTGGTTGATTACAATGTACACGGAAATTAGTTTGACTTTTTTTTTTAATGATTCAAGAATGAAGGTTTTTCTTAATGTTTACTTCCACTGCACACAGTACAAAAAAAAAATCAGAAGCAGGTCTGTGTTAATCTACAGACTGACATCAGCACTTGTCAGGGACTATTTCTTTAGCAGAATGTGGATCCAATAAAAAATGTATGAAGATTAAAAATTATGGCTATCTTTACAAAATCATCTAAAGTATTGATTAAAAATATTTAATATCTGAAGTTCAGTATGCACCAACTGAAGTGTGCCTCAGAAAATCCTTGTGTATTATCTAACAGTTTAACACTTATAATCTCAGCTAATTTGCTGCATCTGCTCCGTGTCAGCACGGTTTAGTCACATTTGATAACACAAACAAACAACCCTCCAGTTATATTCACATTTCAAGTGAATTAGACACACTTCAAACCAGCAAGTAAAAAACCAACTGACAGAAACTTCTCATTTAAAATCAACAAAACTTTCCAGGGCCCTTAAAGATCTGTACTGTAAATCCAACTGTGAGTCACATCAGGCTTCAGTCATATAAGTTTAGGTGACAGTGCTTTTCTTTACACTTTGATCACCACATGTGCCTTTGACGTACTGAGCTGTCCAGCACACAGAGTCCAGCCTGTTGATTTTTTTTAAAATTTTTTGTGGCGTAGTTATTTTATACCTCGTCCTTTTCTCAAGGTTCTGGCAACAATAGGCACCGCTGCACAAAATGTGGTGACCCTGACAGCAAAGCAAACAAGGTCGCCATCCTAACAACGTTATGCACACCCTTCATAAAATGCAATGGGTGCACAATGGCTATTCCACATTTAACATTTAGGAAGTTTAATAAAATGCAATATGAAGGGTTTGCCCTTTTTCAATAAACAACTCCAGTCTCTTAGATTGCACTTCCTCTCGACTATGAGGAGCCTGGATCCTCTGATTGCCAGTGTGATGATGTCTGAATCCCTCCAAAGCTCCATCCAGTGTTCACACACCTTTTCTGGCACTAAAATAACTCAACTGGGAGTAAAAGGAAGTCAACAAGCAATCAGCTGTGTAAAAAAGATGCATGTATGAGATGTAAATCACTGTAAATGACAGTGTGAGCCAGTCAGCACTGTTTGTCTTCTTCTCTGCTCTGATGACAGCGTTTTACTTTTATAGTATAGGAGCTGGCAGCGGGCTCCTCCACAGTCACAGTAGAGTCCTGCTCCATTAGAAGGTCCTGGTATCAGTGAGGCTCTCCAGGCGCACACACATAAACAGCCTTTCTGTTTGACGGACTTATGTAACCCAACCTTTCATCTCCCTGCTCTGAGAGACAGACCCAGACTACACAGAAGTCTACATGCTCCCTTTGATGTGCCAAAAACAAAAACCCTACACAATATCAAAGCTGGCCATAAAAATTTGTGCAGTGCAGATAGCCACTGGCTCCAGAGGTTGATCAAGAAATACACGTGAATGGTATACTTCTGTGTTTTGTTTATTAGTTTTGGAAAATACTAAACAACATTTTGAGCTTTCAAACACACACACAAACATCATCTGTTTCGCAGAAGCAAAAAGTAACTCGAGTCACAATAACGAAAAAACAAACTGCAGGACAAGACAGTAACCTCTCCGAGAGTAAGATATGTGCAAATCACTGCAAAATAAATACAAAACAAGCAATATATCTCATGATTAATCCAATGTAAACAATCAGCTGTGTTCATGCTTTATTACATTGTTTTGCTGTGGGAGGACGGAGAAGAGCAGCCTCAGATTATACTTAAAACATATGATAGGTCACTGCCAGTATTATGTCCAGAGAGGTAAAACCACACATGAATGATTTCTTAGATATCTCCTGGTTGTTCATGGACATCCTCCAGGCAGCAAAACACAGCCCAAGCAGTAAAACTTCCACATGGATTTGTTTTTGTCCTAAACCAATACACCTACTGGGAAAAAAAACAACTTTGTAGAAGTTATGCCCTTTGTTTCACCCTCTGCTACATTCATTACGCTGCCCCATAACTCAGACTATGCCAGGTCTAAGCAGTGGCTTTCCATCACTTCCAGAAATACACGTGATTTATACGTGACTGAAAACAGTCCTGAGGAGAAACAAATGCTTTGACTTTTTGAAAATCGAAGTATGTCTTTCAATCACTGCGCTATAGCTACCAGAGTAACATGACACACTCAATAAGCTGTGAGGCATTTTTGTGAGCCTCTGGCCCATTGTGACTGCCTCCGGGAGATTTACTGTGTCTTCATTATTCAGAGTGATGCTCTTAAGAAACAAACAAGAAAAAGATGTGATAGTCGCTTAGTTTACAACAGACAACAGAAGTCTAACAAACCAGTCTCAGTGAATTCTCACACAACAAACTGGAAATGAGTTCAGTAAAATCACCCTGAGTTCAAGAACCCCTTCACCCACACCACTCATCATAATCAATGTGTCAGTATGAAATTATTTAAACCTGGATGTTATTTATCACCCAGTATTCATGTTTTTAGGACAAAAAAACATAATAATTCTCTAATTGTCTGCCTATATGTGTATTGTTTTCACTGTACTACACTTCACTGAGGTGTAATCAAATATAATCAATAAAATGTACATCTGTCATTTTTTGAGACCTGCTATTTTGTTTCACATACTTGCAGCAGCACATCGTACACATGGGCAGATTGAAGTTTCAAACCAGAGGGTGTGGCGGTTCACAAAGTCATTCTTAGCCAATCACATCACAGCTCTGACTGCTCTGAAGTAGCTGCACCAATCACAGAGACACGTGACGACAACAGCTGAAAGGATGGAAAGTAGCATTTCTCCAGGAAATCATGGTTTTGGCTGCATCACGCAGTGCGATACATGAACACAAAAGTCAAATCTACAGCCAGAAGAAAACAATGTTGGTTTTTTAGTTGTAAAGTGATGATAGAAATGATTTTGGGGGTTTGATTTCTACTGTATCTCAACTGTCAAATGACTTGTACTGTTTTGCATTTAAAGAATAAAACATTAAAATCCTAAAGAAAGTAAGAAATGAGGCAATAACTGGAGACAGTGGAAAGATGAACAACTGTAATCCAGCATTGCTTACATAACAACAGAATACCGAGTCTAACAAACCAGTCTAAACTGATTATTTCTGTAGCTGCCTGATGTAATTTGCATGTGATCTAATAAAAGTAAATACAAAGAATGTCTGTGCATAATGGCTCTTCAGCTCTCAGATTGTGCAGATTTATGCACATGTGTCCTTCAGGTGGCTGCAGAGATTTAAAGAACTGAAGAAGAAACTTTTCAGCTGCACACATCAGCTGTGGGCAATGGCTACTGTTACAATAACTCTGAGTATAATTTATAGATGAATCCACCCATTTACATTTCTGCTTCTAACACAGCAAACATTCATCCTTCATGTCTGTGCTGAGTGAAGAGTTATTCATTATTATAACATAACTATTTACTGGGTTAATGTCCCACTGCTGAATATTTGCTCTGAGTATGTAGTTTCCTGATTAAAAAGTAGTGGTAGCAGAGAAAAGATGAAGGCAAAGTGTGAGAATTTCCACAGTGTGGTATGAATAAAGTATTTTTTTATATTATCTTAAGACTCTTTTTTTTTAATCAAAATGCTGAATTTGAATGAACCTGTCACCTGTTTGTGCCTGTCCTCCCACATGTGCTGTGTGCGATGTGTGCTTGGCACCAAAATGCTGCACAGATGCACCAAATGAATTTCATGCCAGATAATTACCGACAAGAGGAGAGAAATACTTCCAGACACAAGTATTGTCTTTCTTTAGTGATGGAAGACGCTGCCACATTGTTTTACGCAACTACTTGGATGAAACCTACTTTATACAGCTTACTCACTCAACTTTAGTCTGCTTGTTTGTTTTCTACAAAATGGTCAATGTGGACAATCCACAGACCTTTCTGTGTCCTGTCTTTCATTTTCCAGCTCAAAACTTCTGAAACATGTATGAGCATGAATTTAAATAAATAACAGTCATAAGCACATTTTATGCTGTAAACACAAAGGAAGCATCCATCAGCATATCCCTGCCTCCATTTTGTAAATGAACTTATTTCCAGCCAAGTAAACTCCCAGCCTTCCTCTCACCTACGAGAGTTAAGAGGGCAGCAGCGTGAATGCCAGTATGCAGCCATGCTCTGTCCACCGCCATGGCGAGCTGCCGGGCCTCTGAGGTGCAGGGTAAACACCATGGTGTCAAAGCACAAACAAACTATTGGAATATGCTTGTTGTTTGACTTGCTCCTGCCAATATCCAGTCGAGAACCACTTCTCTGTGGGTGTGAAGTGGTGGGAGCTACAGCAGCAGCACCCATAGTTCAAAGCTCAGGCTGATCCACCTAAAGCCACTGTCATCAACTTACTTCTGAGTACTTTTCTGAGGTTGTTGGGAGAGGGAATCAGAAACTGCATCATCCTAATAAAGCTCAGTGGATGATAACTGATCAGCCTTTCTTATCCTCTCCCTTCCTGTTTCATCCCTCATCACTGGCTTCATATGAATAATGAAGTTGATGTGTGTCTGTTTGGATCTCGGGGAGTTGTGTTAACTTGTTAGTGCACTGGATTTGCTGGGATGCAAAGTCAGTGTCCATTGAGGACACAGTTATAAGAAGTGCCAAGTAGAGATCACCTTATTGGAGGAGAGGGAAGGAGAAAAGAGTAGTGTGCTGATCTTTCAGTATGGTTGGGTTAATTAAGGCGGTGTTGAAGGGCTAGGAGATCAGTCTGCAGGATTTCCAATGAGCTTGACCCAAGGGCTTTATGAACCACCTCTCTGTCCAATTAAACTCACTATGCTCTTGCTTACAGTCAGGTCTGCAAAGTCATGAATTCACACATATGCCTACTTATGCACACACACACACACACACACACACACACACACACACACTGCCTCAAGGTCTCTGAATATTTTCTTACTTTATTCCTCCTTTGTTCTTTTATCACTGCCTCTGTCAAAGATATTCTGACGTCTGCAGTGTTTGACTCAGACATCCCTGCACTCACTTTCACTTCAGCCGGCAGAAAGAAAGTAGGTCAGATTCTACTAAGTCTCTCTATGTGAAGACTTCAGAAATGACAGCAGCTCAGCCGTAAGGACACCATCAAGGCAACAATCAGAGATCTTCATTCTCACTTTCATGAGCGTTGGAGCCACAGTAAACTCCACACTGCTCATCATACCTTTGACACTGAGATGTAATCTTGTTTTGCACCTGCAGGTGGAGGTATTCTCATGATTAGTGTCATGAAGCTGTTTTCTCCTGGGACACTCTTTGGGAAGCTGTATGTTGTTGTTGTTTTATGATAGTTTTGTAGAGACTGAATATTTTCAGGATGCCAGTCTTGGGATAATGATATAATCATAATGGTACTGGATAATAGCAGCAGTAGGAATAAAATACATAATTAGGTCAAAACTTATACAGTGTAATTCTTCTAATCTAAATTTGAACATTTCTAACATATTCAGTGATGCCAATTAAACTTTAAATGCATAAAGTTTTGAGTTTTCTTTTGTCTACACGGTGCTCTTTATCTATCCCTCGCTCTGAAGGGTAGACAGATACAGGACACCCAGATAAAAGAAATGATTTTAACTTTTAACTGTCATCCTTACAGATTTCTAAATTTAGCATGTGAGTTGCAGAAACAACTTATGCAAGCTATGCAAATTTGCAATATCTCTGACATTACAGGATGAAAACAGAAGTTGATTTCCACATGAATAACAAAAAATAAAACGGAGAGTAAGTACATGTGATTATTAATATTCCTTCTAGTCACAATGTGTAGTCTTTCTGCTGTTCACTTTTGTACCCATTTGTTCAATAAACTTATATCCACCTCATCCACATCATTCATAAATTATTGTGAATTCCACTTGACAAAGGTTGATATGAGAAGGACATTACAGTGCAATAAAGTAGTAGACATGTGCAGGGTAAATAGTAAAACTGCAGGGTGTGGGGAGGGCATGACACAAATTTGAGACCCGAATGCTGTGGGTCCTTGTCCAGGTGACTCCAAAAACTCTGCCCCACCTCCTCCTCTGCCACATCCATCCTGAGTGTAGCAGCCGGGGAAGGGCACTTATAAATCCTTCCCCTGCTGCCTGCTGAGGGGAGAGTGTGGAGAGTCATTCCTATTCATGCTGGCTAATGTTTTACAGGTTTTACCGTGAGGGTCAGTCATCGCGGGTCATTTGCGTCATTGCTGAAGGGAAGGGAACTGTAGGGGTGGGCTGCCAAGGGCAGGCGAGAGGGCTGTGTGCGGGGAATGAGGAACACACTTGTGTGTACGTGAAGATTAGCGCATGTATACCAAAAAGCATCCGCTCACTCTCACGCCCTATCATGCGCTGGCCTGCCGAGCGCACACTTAATGAACAAAATCACACTTGCATGGGCATTAAAAAGGCTCCCCAGCACAAATATGATCCCATGACATATTTCTCACACTAGCCCTGCATCTGCACTCCAGCTTCTGTTTAGCCCTTCTCCACTTATCACACGTTGTTACTCAGACTCTTCTAATTTCTGAAGTGTGACTAATGGGATTTATCGTCTTTACGTTTCCTGGGAGAGACTTAGCCTGATCCTAGAAGAAACCCAGGATATGACTCTCAACCAGAGATAGATCTGTCACTCTCCCAGGGTGAAAGCAGAGGCCACAAGGATGCTGTGGCCCAGTGAAAACCTCAAAGGGAGTACCCCACATTCTGACCTCAAAAACTATCAACGGCATGAAATGTGTCACTGACAAAGCAAAAATCTCTCCGCAGAAAAGCCCATATTGATACTATAAAACCTTTTAAAGCATCATCCTTGTGGTTTCAAGATTTAAAAGGATGTCCTTTTATTTTTGGGGAATATTATTTGCGCATTTCCTCGCTCATGAGCTGGTTAAAAAAAAAAAAAAGAGGGGATCTGGCTGGGTAGACCTGGCAGACCATCTCAAAACAGCATGCCAAAGCCATTAGTGTATAATGGTACAGTCAGGATTACTGCTGGGGCCTGGAGAGCCGAGAAGGGAACATAGCACTCACTTGTTTGTTTGTTTTACAAGCCTCTGCTCGGTTCAGTCTGCAAGGTGCCAGTGGGCTTTGTGTGGTTTAATTCCCAGTTGATTCAAACAGTGTCCAGCGTGTCAACAATGGTAGCTGCTCTCTGACCACAGCGCAGTTGTTTCGAAGGGTTAGGTCAAAATAAATCAGTTATGACACTGCCATTCATTCACTACTCTAACATTTCTCCCTGAGAGTTACAAAGACATTAAGCCAGCGCTGTCACTCCACGGTCAATAGATTTCCCCAAAGGTGGCTGCACTTGTATGTTGATGGACTAATTAAATACCCATCAAGAGTACAACTAATTCTCCCCGATGTACTTTTTATGGGTTGTGTGGCCTGCTTTAGTGGTCATCAAACAAGATGGACAGCACAGAGATAACACGTGCAGTTCCCCATCATCCATCAACCTGGTGATTCAGCCTGGTTCAGCAACCTGTTTTTTTTTTTTCCTGCTTATCTCTTATTACAAAATCGAAATTGTATCATTGATTCATGTCTTACATGTCTTTCTGTAGCATTTATGAATCACATTAAGAAAGGTCAGATCATTTGGGGTGTGGGATGATAAAAATCCACATTCACCTTTCATGGTGTACTTTAGTTATATTTAAAAAAAGATCTATTTAAGACTCACTTTTTAAATAGTGAATATTCAGATTCTCTCATCTTTCTTTTGTCAAACCATGAATGACATAGTTTCATTGTACTTGGTACGATGAAAATAACTGCATTTATTTATCCAACCATTAGGTTTGTGATAGTTTAGTGCGCAGCTCAAGTCTCACAACAACGGGAGTGGGTGTTATAGCTCCACAGTAAAATATTTTTATGAAGCCATAAGTCTGACTGGGACAGGGGGCAGTATTTCTTTTGGAAGAGATGATGGACGTCAAGCAGGATTTTCAAAGTTAATGAACAGTTGAATAACAAAATAACTCGGACCTGACCTTTAAATGAAAACCAAGGAAAACACACTGGACTTCTGAATTGTGTTAATTTTGGCCTATTAGGGACGTTTGGAACCGTACTCCTTGAAATTACACTGATGTAGCTTGAGGATCCAGCTTGGGCTCCACTGTACGATCATTTAGCAACTAGGGGATAAAAATCTGAGAATCCAGAGTTCAGTAGAAGGCAATGTTATGAAAGCAGTATGGGAATCCGTGCATGCATGCTGCCTCCAGTGCATACATTATTTCATCTTTTATTCAAAGGCCTGACTCAGCAAGGTCTGTGTTCTGTGTTTTGTCTGTGCTCATCAGAGAGAAGACCATGCACGCACACACACACAGATACACACATCTACTCCAGTATTTCAGCATTTACAGCCCCATCAAGATTCCCACAGGATTCCAGTAAACACACAGACAGCAATTGCCCACTCAAGCATATGCCTTTAAATCACATCCCTACATCCTTTATAAATCACTGAAGAACAAACACAAACGTGCAGTCAGGACAGCACCCATGTACTGACTGATGCACTCAAAGCATGTGTGTGTGTGTGTGTGTGTGTAATTGTGTGAATGTCTGCCGTGAATAAACAGCATGTGTATCCGTGTGGGGGCATAAATCTCTGCTTCCTCTTTTTGCAGGTGGAGGGATTTGCATTACAGAGCTTGTTCCCCTGGAAGAGGCTGAGGTCAACCCCATGGGCAAGTTTTCCACCATTAGCTTGTAAAACGCTTGCTTTGTCAGTGAAAATCCCCAGAGGGCTCTCCCCCCACGTACAGAGACTGCAGGCCTCTGTGGGGACCGTGAAGACACAGAGGACCAGTAGATGGCCTTCCCTGGTAAGCTCCAGTGGGGTTCTCTCAATGAGACAAAGCAGCCATTAAGGACGGCTCATCATGCTGATAGGAAACCTGGCTTAGTGCAAAGCAAACAGTGGGATGAGATATAGGAGATGCAGGTTGTCCTCTGGGGAAATAAGCTGCGGACTCCATGAGTGACAGAAAGCCAACTTCTTCGATCAAACTCTCACTAGAGCTTACCGGGGCTTAGCGAGCAATAAACAATATATACTACTCCAAAGCTCTCTGTCTCACTCGCCTAAATGATATATGATGTGATAATAACCACAGATAGTGTAGTCATAATATGTTGTCACTGTGTCGTGCAGCAGTTATGCCTTTGGCGAAGGTATATCATGATGTATGGTTTTAGCAGAGCTCGACTTAAAACTGACAACAGCTCTCTGAATGGACCACCCAATGGGATCGTTCACAGACCCACTGCAAAGACTTTTTTTTTGTTCACTTTTTGAGAGCATTCATGCTTTAAACATGTTCAGACTGTAGATGTGTAGCTAAGTGGTACTGAGGTACGTACTTAAATAAAAGTAGTAACAAAAAAGTTACTTATTGTAATCTATCATGGTAAATGCTTCAGCAAACAATTGCTAAGTTAAAACAGCATTAGCACCAGTTTAGCACCAACGAGACTGATGAGAGCAGTGATACTGATCCAAAACAAAGTATTGAAAAGCAGAGTTGGGGAATAAATAAAACGTAGATACACCTTCCTACACCTGATGTGCTACTGCCTTTATGAGGCTGGTCAATGCATATGGTTCCCAAGCCCAACTAGTGCTTCAATGCAACGCCACATCCTCTAGCCAGGCGCTGCGTTGGTCACTAACAAACATGCAAGCACACATTCCTCAATCCTGGTCAATTAGGTTGAATATTTATTTTCATCTCAGAAGTATTAACTCTGTGTCTTCTTTTAAATCTCCCTTTTCATCTGGCTTTTAAGTGATGTCTACACAGTATTATTCAAATTTTGTGGTTTTAATCCCCCTCAGCTCCTTCACTTTATTACTATTCTAGTGTATGCTTATTTTACTTATTATTATTTATTAAATTTTTTGTTGTGTTTTAATTGATGATTGTATCTTATTTACCAATTACTTGTTTTTCTGGCTTCATATTAATGCATTCAGTGCATACTCTTTCCTGTGTAAAGCACTTTGTAACTGTTGTTTAAAAAGTGCTTTATAAATAAAGTTGTTATCTCACAATCACTGGGACAGAAGATGTAATAACTGCTGCTGTAATGCATTTCCACTTGTAAAATCCTGTCTTGTCCTATGTTAAAACTCTGTTTGGTGTTTGTATTTAATTATATTAGAACACTGTTTATACTAGGCATTAATATGTAAAGAGTTTTCTGATACTTGGTTCAGGTAATAATAATATTTGTTGGTGTAAAACAAATGTAGTGACGTAAGAAGTGCACTATGTCCTTTTGAAATGGTGTAGCGAAGAAGTGAATGCAATTACAGCAGTGAATGCACTTACATTAGTTAAATTCCACAACTGGTGTTAGCATGTGAGTGAATTTGTTTATGTTTGTTTACGTATCTGTTTACAACAGAGCACCAGTTCTGCATGTCTGTCAGTTTATCCATGTGTACGACATGCAGTATAAACCTACATGTTCGTCATGCATGAATCAGTTCATGTCGGCGTGGCTGCATACAGATGTGTTACAGTGTGCGTGTATGCATGTGTCCTCAAGATCTGGAACAGCATTATGGTGAACCACAAGCTAGGAAAACACCGTTAAAAACTTTGTTAGTCTGCTGTTTAAACACGGAAGGAATCCTAGTAAAAATACACGAAGCATTTCTTTCTTTTTTCTCATCCAACAATATGGAGGAAAACTGAAGGAACACTTTGCTCCTGGAGGCTCTTGATCAGAGCTCCTGGTGCCACCCACACACACCAGGCCAAATGGCTACTTGTGTTTACCTAGCCATGTGACTGCAGCTACGGTACATCCAGTGACGTCAGCTAGCATTCCTCACATTCATCAGTCTCAGTTCTCACTGATACTGTCTCAGAGGCTGCTGAGCAGAGGGAGCAGAGATCATACATTATAAAAGCAGCAATCATTCACCGGGCTTGTGTTTGCTATATTTATCTTTTCCTGATAAAATAAATAAGCACCACTTTGTGTTTGCCATCTGCTTTCATAAGCAGTTGTGCGCTCATGAACAGCGATTGCCTGAAATAGTCTTCCTGTTCTACTTAAAACATGGAATCCATAAATAATTGCAAAACTGCTGTCAAGAGATGGATACACGGAGCAAACAACGCACCACATGAATATGCATGAATACTTCAATTTTCAACTGCAGAGGGTTTTGTTTGGTGCCTGTTGTTAAATTATTGGCTTTCTCTATTTCATGTTATATAGGACAACAGTGGCAATGAGGATCCAACAGTATAATATGTGTATGGTAATTCACAGTATGTGGATGAATCATATAAATTTTAAAGTTATTACTCGCTAATTTAAGTTTTGAAAATTTATGATGTAAGATAATTGGTTTCTCTGGAAGTGTGTTAGGAAATGTAAATGTAATTTAATGTGGTTGACTGACAGATCTGAAATGTTCAGACACCTAAACAGGAATATTGAACATTTTATTTAAAGCTACAAGTGGCAACATCTGGGGTTTAAAAGTCAAAATGTCCAGCCATACAACAAAAATAAACATTAATATAAGAATGAAACAGAAAAAAAGTTTTGGTCTTAATGGCTAATTTTCATGTTTATGAAAACTGTGCTTCATATAAGTGATCTGTATAAATCTTATTGAGGCTTAAAGTGGTAACAAGTGGTAAGCCACTCCCCCTTACTCCTCAGATCTGCCCTTTCATCCAAATATGGTCGCTTCTGGATCAAAAAAACAACAACAACAACATGTCAACAAACTCGGGTCAGAACACCAGGGAACCAATGGAGTCATGATTGTAGCTACATCCATCTTTCACATACAGAATATTTAAATATGGATGAATATTTTTTTAGGGAAACAACCATATTTAATGAGGAAAATGTTGACACGTATTTGCAAAATTTAGTTGACAATGTATTTCATTTGTCCTCTTTCAGAATCTGCTTTTCTAACACAATATTTACAAATAGCAACTAAAATGTGGTTGCTTGGGTACTTGTTTTGTGTGCAGGAGAAAGTTTTGTGGTCAACAGTGAGTTTGACACGACACAGACTGTGTGTTAGCGTACAGAGTTAACCAAAACCACACCTAATCTTTACCAAACCTCTCAACACAAACTAAAGTACCGGTTTCACAGAAACACACCACCTCCTTCAATAAATAAATAAATAAATAAACAAACCATTGCATGTGAACTCTTTTGGTAAGTTCATGCTTATCAAGCTGACCATAAACATGAACTCACTACTTTGTTGTTATTAAGAAAAAACTACTGATTTCCTTCTCAACAAAATGGTGGAGACATATGTTGTGTTCTGTTGCTAAAAACAAGAAGAAGAAAAAACAACTTTCACAAAACAGAAAGTTTAAGACAACAAAATCCTACAGGGCTTCGAAATTCTTAGCCTATCCTAAACAGTCCGCTCAGCCGCACAGCTGAGGAAACAATTTGCTTAGACCTTTGCCTCTCACATTGTGCTCCCCACGTCATGCTCCACAGACACCAGAGAGCAGCAGGCTCATCCTGCTACCGTCTGAAGAAGCAGAGAAAACATCATGAGGACATGTGATGGAGGCTGTGTTTAACCCCACTCACTCACTGCATTGTCCAAATGCTCATTTGTTATTACTCCTAATTGGCCAATCAGTAATGATGGCAGGACAATTAATCAAACAATGAAAAGAAAGATTAGTCCCAGTTTTAAGACTGTGTTTAGCAAAGGTTCACATCCCCTATAAGTCCAACAAAGTGGGCTTGTAGCCTGAAGCTAGTGTGACTTCTCATCTATAATTGCTTTAATTGCATTTTCCATAGACCATGTAAAAGCAGAAAGAAATAACGTCTGCTGCAGCTCTGAATAAACCATTGTGAAAACAATCCTGGCTCGAAAATGCCCAATTGGAAAGGATAATCCACTATAATGGGAAGTAGTTCAATTAATTAGGAAGGTAGACGAGAAGAGAGGCATCATAAAACTGAGCCAATAAACAGCTACAACTGCACTGTTGATAAGGCTCTACTGTGTGTGACTTGTAAATACAAAATGGCCACCCTGGAGTTAAAAACTGTGGAAATTTGGGCAAATGGTCATTTTTTTTCCATCTGAAAAATCTGCATGTTTATTATCTGCATGTGTGCACTAATCTAATGGGAAACAGACCCAAAATAAATTACTTCTCCCTGTATAACGTGATTAGTACAGCTGCACCAGGCTGAACCGAATGAATCTGGTGCAGATAACCAGCGCGGCTAAAAAAGGAGGGGTATGGATGTGATGCCAAGCTCAGAGCTGGCCGGCTCTGCCACGGTCACACTGCAAATCCCTGAAGAACAAGAAAAGAGGAAGAATCTACAGACAGACCTCGTCCAGCCAGCGTTTGCATCCAAAACACTCACTGGTAGTGATTACAACATTACAGAACTAATCACAGCAACAATAATGAGCTGTCAGAATGAAGCCAGTGGCTAAATGATGTCGGCCAGGTCGAAGGGAGATTGTTGCAGTAGAACAGTGCATTTATCATGTGTCACATTTCATTCCAATCTTTTATACATTGAAATACCAACGAGTGGATTAACACTGATGGGCCACCACGTGACCACATTGTTGATGAGAGTCATGCACTAAAGGAATAGTTTATTATTTTGGAAGATACGCTTCACTCTTATAACTGTCTCTTAAATGTAAAGCTACACCTAGAACATTTTAACCATGTGGAATAAATTATATCGTGCTGCATAATCAGATCGTGTCCGCTTGTTTGCAGGCTTCATGCCAAGCTAAGCTAAGCATGTAGCTTCATATCCAACTCTCAGCACAGATTTATATATCTTTATTTCCCAAAATGACAAACTAGCCCTTTGAAAATGTTTTTTTCCACTTTCCACACAGTTTACCTGATGTTAGCTCATCCTCTTTGCAGTGAGTAAATCCACCCAATCTCAGTCTAAAGCTCACCTTGTCCTTGTCCTTCACTGGGTTCGATCCCTCTGCTGAGCTGGCAGTGCCACACTAAACTGTGGGCTTCCAGGGGACATGCACTGGCAGGACGGGCCGGGCCTCAGGCAATTATGCCCTCAACTGTGGCATTGGTTTATGGTTCGATACTGCTCCCAGGGTCTCAGGTCAAAACTCCACTCTCATGCAACAATACACTCATGGGCATAGCTCTGCCTGTCCCTGGGCCTGTGAAAGTCAAGGCCAAGTCAGCCAGAAACCCTGCCGTGACTCGAGGCTGACCAGAAAGGCGGTATTTTTTTATGGCTGTCATCTGGTAGGGCTGCCTCTCTGGCAAACCGCACAGAATCACACATGCTCATGAACTACCCCTTGTGGTTCCCCCTGTCTGCCTCTTTTTCCTCTCTCCCACACATCCACAGAGAAACTTCACACACGAGCACCTGTGTGGGTACTATGCACTGGGGTCTAATTGATCGGAAAATGAAGACGGATGCCTGTGTTAGCCAAGCCCTGTTGATTAGCAAGAGACACAAAGTCTGTTACAGCAGTCCTGCTCCCAACCCAAACACGTCACCCAGACAACCAGTCAGTGTTCATTACTGGCCACCGATCACACTCCTGACTGGATGAGTGACGGTGTCAAGCATCCACAGGACAGAGACCGCTGCTGGGTTTGGGAGACAGCAGTACCCCTTTTCTTAACAGCAATACACCACTTTGAATAGGGGAAGGAAATGGGTTGGAAATGGGCAGTGTAGTGCTTTCAGCCCCGGCCTCTCTGAGCACTGACAACAGACATAACACAGAGCCATTAACGGCTTCACTGTGTGAGTGTTTGGCTAGCCAGACAGACCGGCTGCTGTTAGCTAGAGATCGGGGCCGGCCTGATTATTGACATTTTCAGGCTTGGAAAAAGTCAGACTTTGTGGAACTCTGATAGATTTTGGTTATTGTGCCTAAAAGGTTTTAGCTCTACTTTGAGTTACATGTGGTAAACTGTTTATCTGGATGGTACATCGAGATGTGACTAAGTAATGTGGGAACCTAATTAATAGTGAATTAAAAGAGTATCTGTAAACAAAGTATCTGTGAATAGAAAATTCAGTCAAGTGCTAAACTTCCATCACACTCCTTTTTGAATTCAGTTATAATTCCCAATTACAAAAAACTCTGCCAACCCTCACCAGTCAACCCCTCCTTCACTGATCAGCTGATCACGATTGTCTCTTGATTTGACAGTAATACCAGCAGTGGGAGAGTGACACCTTTAACACCCCTCACCCACAATAAACACCCAACTTCATATTAGACAGGTCCCTGAAGGAGGCCACAGTCCCCACCTGCTTGAAGGTTGCGACTACGATCCCTGTCCCGAAGCACCCAGCAGTCACGTGCTTGAAGGATTACCAGCCTGTTGCACTAACACCAACAGGTAATGAAATACATCAAGGCCTCCATCACCTGCCAATCTAGACTGGTACAAGTTTGCCGATAAAACCAACATTTGTACTCAGGACGCCATCGACCCGGGCAAGTTAGTCAACAAACTGCTGTCACTGGGTCTGGACTACCACCTTTGTAGCTGAATTAAGGATTTCCCCTCCAACAGACCACAGCATGTGAGACTGGTAGACCCCATCTCATACAACACCATTCTCAACACTGGCATCCCCCAAGGCTGTGTTCTCAGTCCACTACTATTCTCACTTCACTTGACTACTCCATAACACAAACTGCATGTACATGTTCACAGACGACACAGCTGTGGTGGGGATGCTAACCAACAATTATCACCTTCTAGTGTTGAAACAATGACTTGCTCCTCAACACCAGCAAGATAAATGGTGCTCTTCCACTACATGGTTCCAGCGTGACTCAACTTGACTCGGTTTGGTTTGGTTTTTCATTTACAAAACTTGGTCTTGGTACCTTCACTCATGCGGTCACAAAAAGGGACCAGACAGGCATGAGTAGGTACAACAAGTTTCTACTATGTGGGGAAAAACACTAAATAGATTGGTCTAAGGTACAAAAACAGCACTTTACTGCAACAGTACAATTTTATTAAAATCAGTGGGGATCCTGAGCCTGACAGAGCATAAATCTCTTAAATCTTTTAAACAGGCTCTCACTTGATGAATTTACAATGTATTTGAAGTTAAAACAACTAATCTCTCACCTGAAACAGTCTTCAAACTGTTTCTGTGACACCACAACAGTAAAATTCAGAACATTGCTTCATTTACTTTCTCCTCCTTCACCTAACAAACAGCTACACAGAGGCGGTACTATCCTCCATAATGGAAACCAACAAGATGATGAGTCGAGTCGAGTCGAGTCAAGCGGTACCATGTAGTAGAAAATCGGCAAAAGGATCTTGTCATTGACATCAGGAAGCACAAGGGCAAAACACATTCAAGCCTGGTGATCAATGGAGAAGAGGTGGAGCAGGAGTTTCAAGTACCTGTGTGTTCATCTCCTGCAGGACCTAACATGGCAGGTGAACACCAGGGAGCTTTTGAAGAAGACCCTGCAGAGACTTTTCCTCCTGTGGACCCTCAGGAGAACTGTGCTCCTACAGAAACTCTTCACCAACTTCTACCAGTGCACCATAGAAAGTGTCCTGAGCTACAGATGCATGATGTGGTTCTCCAGGTACATCTCAGAGGAGAGGAAAAATCTGCGGCGGCTAACCAAGACTGCACAAAAGATCACTGGTGTCCCTCTCCCACCCCTGGCACAGATCCACTCTGCCCGGCTGGGAAACAGAGCTAAAAAGATCAGGTCTGACTGTACACACCCTGGACAATGTCTTTTTGACACCCTCCCCTCTGGCAGACTCAGGGGTCATGAGGGCACGAACAGAAAGACTTAAAAACAGCTTCTCTCCCAGGTCTGTGAAAACTCTGATGAGAGTCTGAGCTGGACTGGCACCTTACATCCAGCACTGCACTTTACATTCAATGGACATAAATTTAATGGCACTGATAAGGGTAGTGTTTGTCCTACAGTGCCTTATCTTATGCTACTGTTACAAGGACTGCTGTCAGACAGAATTTCATTGTATAGAAATGTGTAATGACAATAAAGTTTAAGTTAAGTGATTAAGAAGTAAACCTGAGCCCCCATTATTATGCCGTGGCACCCTGGGGATGGCAGGAACTGTATTAATCTTAGGTAGGAATGAATACACATGGGAGTATGTTTTCTTTTAGTCCGAGCCAGTCCTCTCACCAGAGCGAGAAAAGAGAAAGGAAAAGGCAAAACTGTAAAGAGGAAGAGCCTGTAGAAAAGAGAGGGGTCGGCCGTTCAGTGGAATTCAACAGTGCATGAAAGGCAGGGAGAAAAATGAATACATCTGGCATGGAAATGGGAGAGGTGGTTTGTTCAGTGTTACAGAGTTTTGGAGACAAGAAGAAAGGAGAGGAAAGGGAGAGGACAGAGAGTAAAATGGGGGCTAATAATGAAAGAGACAGAGCTGGGAGGCAAGACGAGACAGAGGTTGACTAAAATAGGGACGGTGAAGTAACAGAGACGCTCAGAGTGAGACGTAGAGAGATGAAGGATGAAATGAAAAAAAAAAAAAGAAGCAGCACAAGGTAAAAGAGAGCAAAGTCCGTGGCGCTGATCATACAAGCTCATTGTGAACTATAGATTAGGGGGAGGTGATTTTAGCTCGAGGAGTAATGCCTCCATCCCGAGCCGAGGCTTTGAAGGCTCTAGGACGAGATGTGAACGCACCTCCCCAGAGTGGGGAGAACTGTGTTACCATGGAAACAGTCCTGACGTCAGAGCACGCATTATGTGATTACTCATAGAGTCTGTTGAGGAGCGGACCAATAAAACAGGGACCATTACTCACACACAGGGAGATGGCCAGAGCTCAGGTTACACACATACTTCAATATGCACGCACACATACACTAGGAGCGCAAACAAAAGCATATAGGAACACACACACACACACACACACTGCACAAACTCAAAGCAGCTCCATCTTAAAAAGCAGACTGATGATACACTGTATGAACATTTTTACAATCCAGACTCAATAAAATCGTCACAATTTTACAAGGGCTCCTGATTTGGAGTGGAAAACATGCAAATTCATTGTTTGCTTGATAACCTCAGCGTTGAGGAATGAGGCAATAACCTGAACACTCATCACTCAGTGCTAAAATCTCGATACAAGTGTCTACTCTGTGACTGCTAACAGGCGATCCATCTGTCCGTCCTGAAGCAGCAGGAGCACAAACGCTACCTCATCAACACAACCAGGATATCACTGACAGAATCTGCATGTACTGCATTCCACACACTCTGACCCGTGTCTGACAAAGTACATGCAACATGGACGCTGACATGTACACTATTGTGCGTCACCACACACACACACACACATACACACACTCGCATGCACACTTCCTCTCACCATCTCCCACACATTCTCCACTGGGAGTTAAAACACTGTTAGGGCTGATAAGGATCCAGGCAAACAGTGTGGATAAACAGTCACTCTGGTAATTAAGAACCACGGGCCTATCAGAGAAGAGTATGCAGAGACAAACATGTGATCCAGACTCCATTACTGAGGCCGTACGCATTCCCACCACCCAGACCATTAGGTGAGTCCAGACAGATGGTGAGAACTACCATGGGGCGAAAAAATGTAGAAAGGAGGGCCAACCTCTTTGTCTTTGACTAAAAAATAATAGTAATAATCTTACAAACAGATAAACAGTGATGGTCTATTAAACACATTTAATTATTTCATTTCCTACAGGGATGCATAGGTACCTAAAGATACATAAACACCATTTACATACTCTAATTTTTCAGACTTTTCACCTGCTCTAAAATTCAGATTGTTTCTTTTTTCTAGGATTTCTTGTTTTGTTTTATACCAATGACAGCACCTGCATTCTGTTAACCAACCCTCCTCTGACTTCTGCTAAGTAGGATATAAAAAAAAACAAAACAAAAAACCTGCCCTTTGTGCTGAAGCTAGCAGGCAGGCTGTAAATACTGCAGGAGAGCTTTTCGAGGAGGGTTGGAGAGAGTGGATCTGGATCAGAGGGAAAAGAAACCTGACATCTTAATAGAAAACACTAACCTGTCAAATGGTCTCTACAAAGTCAGCATTTAATTAAGAGCTCTTATACGGGCATAAAGTTATTTTTAAATGACATTGTTTTAACCGATCGCTTTATCTCCTTTGAAGCTGCTTAAGTTTGCTTGAAAGTGGTTATGTGATGATAGACTGTGTTTGATTTCAGCATGTTTTTAGGTTCATAGATGTTTCCATCATCATGCAATACAGTCACTCTATAATAGGCTTCAACCTCCTTTTTTTATTTCACCACTACAGCCCTGCTCAGGACATTGTCATTGCATTACAATCCTTGTAATCGTGCATGTTTAAACTCACTGCTGTGGTCTTTACATTAATGTGACTCCTTTTTATTCCGACTTGTTCTGTGTTGAAAAATTGGAGGAAATGTTGGCAGGTCGAAACTACAGAAGTAAGACTGACTCCAACACTGCATCACATTTACATAACATGGTGCGTGTTTGAAAAAGGTTTAAAGCTCACTGGCTTTATTTTATATTTTCATTGGAGCATACCATTTGTTTAAAAGTTATATATAAATTCACCACCCGCAACACAGTATTCCTCCATTATATTCCTTACAAAGAAATATAACTGCAAGCAAATACACTGACAAGACAGATTTTTCTAAGGGTACACACCAAATACTGAAAATCCCTCCTTGTAATGACGTTTTTCATCATCTTGAAAACCTCATGCTGCGAGTGACACAGACCAGCACTGATCAATCAAAAGATATACTGTAACTGCAGCTGAGCTCCAGTCGGACGTGAACGTTCAAATCTGTCTCTCTTTCTCTGTGCGCTCAAACAGGATGTTACATGTATGAGCTTCATCCAGCATCAGTCACACCTTCATCTGAAGTATCTGTATTTTTAACTGCACCTAATGTCCATGACGCAAGTGCAGTTATTGAATTTGGGACAAGTGCTCCGTGTCACTTCTCTGCCACAAATGTGACTGAGCTCTGGCCAAAACCTGATATACTATACTCTGCATCATCACTAATTTGGTTACAATGATACCATATCTGAGATGATCTGATTAGAGGCTTACAAGCCCGGTAGCTCTCCCTCCCCCTGTATGTCATTGCAAAGTGTGCGAATGTGTCGTATTTGTGGACCTATTAGTAAGCGCACATGTATACATTTGTGCATCGTAGTGTGAGTGCATGCACTTTACGTGTGTGTGTGTGTGTGTGTGTGCGCGCACATTGAAACAAGCTGCAGTCCACCTGGCAGGCCAGTGAACTTAATGAGTCTCGTATTCATGCAGCATGCACAGCCACATCCGCTGCCTGAGGCTCTGACCAGGTGCTCTGATACAACACATCTTCAAACAACGTGAGCAGGACGGTCCCAGAGGAGCGTGCCTCTCGTAATACCACCGTGACCAGCAACATACCACCCAGAAGGAAGAGTTTTCTTTACTCTAATAGCATTACCTGACTATGACTAACTTTTATAAACACTGGAGGCTCCTCAAACATTATTAAGCAGAAAGCTTGGGTTACTTTCCAAATGTAATTCATTACTGACTAACTTCTGAAATGTAATCATATTGCATTTTTTAATTTCCCCTTTCAGTTTATTATTATTGTAGCATACAGTTCATTTGGGAAATCGACTAGTGAAATGATTCAAGGTAGTTTACACACTGCATGTGAAAAACATGTCAAGAGATATGTTTTAATAATAATAAAAAAAGTGCCAGTCTGGTCTGAACACTCACTGTTCTAGCATGAACATTAATTAATGTACTTGTGTGGCTTGATTGATTGGGATCAATTACCATTCAAAAGAAAACTACTGTCAATGGTGTAAATACCATACGACCACAAATAACCACCGCACAAAAGAACCACACTGCTCAGCTAAATACCACTCACCCATCACCCAAACACTACCTAACAAGGCATTATTGCTATGCAGTAAATACCTGCTATATAAATGGCTTATTCATTAAATATACTGGAGGTTTCAGTTTAATAGATGGTGTCTTGCATAAAACATCCTGTCTCCTTAATTTTAGGAAAATACGATATAATACAACTACACCCATTGTGATTTTTAACAAGAGTACACTTTTTACCAGAATAAACTGCACTTTTGCACCTTGGTGTAATAAGTGGTGTGCTAACATATTTGCATCGAGTTTGCCAATTTACACACATACAAACATAAATACACACATACACACATGGTGACGTGAGCAATTTATATGTTTAATGTGTTGCTCGAGAAAGAGCTTGACGCTGCCAGAGCTCTTATGTTTTTTGTTTGACCAGCTGATCAGGATGTGTGAAGTAATAAAAACAGAAAAAACAGAGAAACATGGAGAATTTGTGGCAGTAATGCAAATTTAATTGTCTTATTATTTTTTTTATTATTAAATAAATGTTGAGAATTAATTCTGACAAAGTTCTGAGTTGAAAACCATAGATTGTGGGCGGTGAATCATGTTTTATGTTTCATGTGTCTTTTCACACTAGTATGAAGAAAGATATGGTCAGCTCAGTAGAGGGAAATCCTGGTCTGACCTGGACTGGACCCACACTTAAGCCAGTCAACTCAGACCTGGCAACCCAGATCTACTGATGAATTGCAGCTGTAAGCCACTTCCTTACTTTACTCTCACTCTCCTATCGCTCTTCTTTCTTTCTCACTTTTTCACTAAAGTCAAGACATACCCTGCACTCGAGAGCCATTTCACCAACTACTACAGCCCAATGGACCAGCATCCTCAAACCTCCTTAGAACAAATGACCAACTTTTCAGGGCTTATAATTCAGGGAGCGTTAGAATGTGTTGAGTTTCTAAATATTTGTGAGAGGGGAAAGTTTTACTTGCAGCTCATCAGACCTGCTGCCAGGCCCTGCAGATATGAACAGTTTGGCCAGTGCATTCACTGCCAGGGCATCAGTGAAGGGCACCAGAGGACTTTAAACAGTGTGTGTGTGTGTCTGTGTGTATGTGTTCAACGTGTATTATCACTCCTGATGTTTTCTCTCAAAGGTGACCCCTGGTCCCAGTTCCTCTCCAGCAGCTGACCACCATATGTAAAAGGCCTGCACAGGTCCACTGAATCCCCGTCTAATGGGCTGCACAGATGCCACTTTCCTGGAACAATTCCTCCTGTCCTGTGTGTGTGTGTGTGTGCGTGTGTGTGTGTGTGTGTGTGTGTGTGTGTGCGTGTGTGTGTGTGTGTGTGTGTGTGTGTGTGTGCGCGTGTCCCTGCCCTTCTCCATCCAAACAGACTCTGACGTTCCACACATTCCCCTCAATATGTTTCACCACTGTCTGGAAACAATGAAGGATGCTGGGTGAGAAGTGGAGAGGCAGAAAAAGTGTGAGGAATTGTGGAAAATGGCACGGTGGGAGAAAGGGAAACACATAAGGGGGAAAGTTATGCTGCTGTTTGGATAAGAGCTGTTGAGGGTAAGTAAAAAAGGAAGTACGTAAACCAACAGCAGGTCAGTTGTGAGGGGAGGAGACGAAGGAGAGAGTGAGGGCAGATTATTGACTTAATGGCAGAATCAAGGCTGTCAAGGGCTTCAGAGACACTGTTTGTGTAGTTTGGACTGAGGCTGCTAGAGCGTGCGGCGTGATGATGGAAATCTTACACTCACTCAAAACAAGCCCACTGACCTTTTCATCTACCGGCCTCTGAATCAGTTTGAACATTTTGCCAACGTGGAAATGAATGGGTGCTTATTATATCTGCGGCGACATCACAAGCTTTTCCTCTTTCACGCAGGTGTGTGTGCGTGTGTGTTATGTCTGCTCGAGCAAGTGAAAATGAATCAGGAATAATCTTTATAAGCATGTAATGTCATTGGATCTGCTCTCAGCTCGCTGTCGGCAACCCTGAAGAGCTGGGCGTGACGAGAAATGTAAAGTCCTCAGTCATAGTAAATTGAGTTGCTTCTTGAAGGTGACCAATCTTCATTATGACTGACATTTCAGAAATAATAAGCTCATCATAGACTGTAGGAGCTGCCATTTTGTTTGCTGGATATTCTGTCAGAATTCTGAACACAGAAAAAAAGCCATAAAAATAATCAAATCTGCTCAGATTGTGGAAAATATAAAAAAATAAGGAGGACACATGCTAGAAATGGAGCTAAACATTATTACCTTCTCCATCGGTCTGCGATCTGTAGGTTATTCTCAGAAATTGGAAACTGACTTCCAGCTGTGGCAGGTCGTGAAGCGATACAGTTGTTAAACATGGAAAAGCTCTTGTCGTTAAATCTAAAATGAAATCCATAAAACGTGGTCCGAACAATCGCAAAAATTCCAAGGAAAATGAAAACAAGTGAATAAGACAGAGCTGTGACGTTCATATAGAAATCTGACTGCTCCAGCCACAACTTTCTTCAACACTGATCAGCTGCCAGCAATAGTGAACAAACACACAAATTATGTAGAAGATCGGTTACGCCACAAATCGTGATGTGTGTATCAGGTTTAGAGGGTGAAATCAGATTAGATGAAACATTACCATCTCCCACAGGGGATTGAGTTGTGACTCACATGAGGGCTCATGGAAAACCAGTTAGGTGACAACAAATAAATAAATAAATCCAAAATTCTCGAAAGCCTGAAATAGTTTCTGGCCACAATGTGTAATTAAAAGGTGTTGAAATGAATAAATTAATGTATATCTATAATCCTTCATCTTTTATTCAGATTTATCCATTTTAGCTCCGTTTTGCTTTCCACCATCTCTTGAGGGAAATAGTTGTGTTTATAGCTGCTAAATGATCCATATGTCTTCACCTGCTAGTTTCTCACTTGTTTTATCATTTGTTTTTCTGTTTGATGCTGGGGATGTAGTGTGCAGCACATTTATAAAAGCTTTTCTTTGCTCAGAGCGACTGGCTGCTGCTGCTGCTGCTGCTGCTGCTGCTGCTAGAAACCAAAACTGTAAAAGTGTGGGCCAGAAAAAGAAAACAATGAGTTGAAAAGTGCTCTGTAGAGCTGAGGGGAACTGCAGAATCAGGGAAAACATCTTTGTGGGTTCAGACTGTGGCTGAGTGTCACCTACAAGTCATCATGTGACCCACTGGTAATACAAAACATTGATTATAGATGCTTTAAAATGAAGTCAAGTCAAGGAAAAGTCAAGGAGGCTGTACACAGGTCAGAAGGCTTTGGTGTACCGGTGGGAAACCATGTCAGCTTAAGCTGTGCAATCACTCTATTGGAGCAAGCAGTGACTTTGCATTTTCAATAAAAGGTGCAAATATCCGTCAGATAAAGGGAGACAACTTCACTGCACACATCTAAGCGACAGACCAGAGAGGAGCGTCATGCATCTGAAGTGATGGCAGAAGGTGAAAGGATTGATGGTGCCAATGAACACCCACCCATCACCAAAGCAGCTGAAAGACATACTGAAGAAGGTACTTCAGGCTTTTTTTTTTTACCCCTTTATAACCTGTAGGGAAATCAAATGAAGGCCTGAATGACCTACTAACACCCTCCCTTTTGTCATGCTTTTTGCCACAGCACAAACACACGACCACCTCAGTTCACGCCTGTGAACAACCGCAAATACAAATGAGACCCGGCTAAAGTTCCTGTGCCGTTTGTTCATATTTTGTGGGCATTTTGATGGAAAATAACGGGAGAGTATGAAGTGTGCATGCAGAGTAGGTGTTGGTGTGTGTGCATGTGTGTGTGCTCGCAGGCTCATCTGTGCAACATCTGCTCAACCAGCCCAAGGCTCCTTGCCTCTTGAGAAGTGGGTCACGTTTCCCGATGACGTCAAAAGTCCTTCTGCCTCTCCAGTTTGTGGAGCTTTGCCAAAACCACCACATGCCTTTCCTCATCCTTACAATGGAAACGCTCTCTCTAACGTCGTGATGAATCACCAGCCAAACCTATCACAACTCTTGAATGTTAATACTGAAGTGGGGCTGACCGTGACAGCAAGAAACAGGGTGAAGGATTATTCGGTAAAAGGAAAAAACAAGGCAAAAAAATGTCAACACAAACTCTCACATTTGTTGCAATGGGAGATCAGTAAAAAAAAAAAAAAAAAGAGGTAGAAGAAAGGTGATCTAAACACAGAAACTGAACTCTGATGTTATTGTTAGGATCCAGAATTTGAAGCTGTTAAAATGCCTCAAACCTCAAGAGCTTAAAGAGGTGAATCTATTTCCACTGTCAAAGGAATAGACAGAAAAGAAAAGAAAAGAAAAGAAAAGAAAAGAAAAGACAAGACAAGAAAAGAAAAGACAAGAAAAGAAAAGGCTGCAGTCTCCACAGCAGGTATGGAGATTTCATCCTGACTGTCCAGCCCTGGAGGAGACGACGCAGCGACCAGAGAGAGTATGAATGGAACAGCAGCTAATGGAAAACATTATGGAGAGAGAGTGTGGAGAGTGAAATCTGAGGTGGCCTCAGGCACATAACCATTAAAATAAAGGCCCAGTACGCCTATTTATATCCCAAACATGTTGTTGTGAGTCCCAATTTTCACCTATTCCCTTTGCAACAGAGAGAGACTTTGCAAAAATACACAAAGCATGCAGCTAGACTGTATGTTATCTGTACAGATGAAGGGATGGAGATTCATTCAAAGTTTTCTGAAACAACACCGTGTGTCTTATCAGCGAGGCTTCATGTTTTCCAGCCGAAGACATGTCCTGCACCAGTGTCTGAGGATACGGGGTTGGCATGTGCTTCCTAAAGCAATTAGCTGGTCAGGTTGGCTATCTTGGGCAAAAAAGGGGGGTGCCTGGGACCAAGAGTCCACTATCTACACCACACAGAGTTGTCTGACCACACACACACACACACACACACACACACACACACACACACACACCTCAGGTTGTTTTCCCATGCTCAGAAAAAGTTTTTGCTAGTTGGGAAAT